>QFDD01005828.1:0-15107 GCA_006871305.1 Vachellia collinsii | reverse complement strand
AAACAAAATTATTGTTTCCCATCCAATACAATCATATTACACAAGTGATCCCTCCATCCAACTCCTCCATATTACTCCATGACATGGATCCGGCTTAATGCACTGAGCAACCCGGCCAAGGTCTAGCAGCAACATTAATCCAACCGGTCCCCCTTTGTTCTCCCTCCTGGGTCTAGAATCAAAGGGTGTCTAGCCTCCCACCTGGGTCTAGGCTGGCCTCCCTCCTGGGTCTAGGCAGACTCCCCACCTGGGTCTGAGTCACAGTAAAGCCAACCACTATGATCAGTAGTGGAGGCAACCGCGGATACAACATAAGCCCAATCATCACAAGATCAACCCAACTACTTCAATACCACCTAATATTCCAATCTCCCACAGATACATAAATTCACAATTTATTCCAACAAGGATAAGTTATAAACAGTTCATCATATATATATACACCTTTAAGTAAAACATATACTTCAAAATACTTCCTACTTCATTGAGACTGAATACGTAAATATAGAGATAATATTCCCAATTAATAATCAAGGTATCAAAAATACCTTACAATCCATGCAAGCATATAAAATGAATTAAGCTCAGTTACCTCAACTCCAAGCTAAACCTTGAAAGCTTTATGAGCCAAGAGTATAATTCAAAGTCTTGGGTCACACACACCAATCTAAATTATCCCAACGTAGTAGAGTCAGGAATGATCTCCTCCTTCTCTCTTCCTTCCCTCCTCCTTCACGACTATGGAGAGGAGAGAATGCATGGGTATGTAAATATATAGCCACGATGCGCTCAATTCCTTCTTCATTCCCGTGATTCCTCTCAATATAATAAAATATCTTATAATATATAATAATATATAATATAATAATATATTAAAATAATATATTAATATTATATAATACATTATTAAGAAAATGGCAGACACCTTTCCCTGATTCCCTCTCCGTGACTCTTCCACTTATAATATATTAATATAATATATAATATAATATAATATATATTATTTATTTATTTATTTCACTTTTTTTTTATAAATAATTATTTCTTAATTATATTTAAAGCATAAAATTTAGAATGTTACAGATGAGCTCCCTCTACTAGCATTCACACAAACAGCTTTTAACACAAACGGTGTGCTAGCACCTCAACATCCAATTCGAGGATCAACTCTTTAATCTCTTTTTCCCTCTCTATTTCTCTCTCTCTCTTGTCATTTTTTCTGATGCATACTTGGAAAGCTTTGACTTGCTATTTATAACTAGTTAGAGCTATACTATTGAATTTCAAAAATCAATCTTTATTAATATAAAATTTCAAATCATATCAGATCAATTAATATTTAATTGCCTTTTATTGATGAGAAAAATTTAAATAAAAGTGTTTTAATTTAAATCCATCTAACATATTTAATTCAATTCATTTATTTAATCTAGATAAGGAGTTAATAAGGTTAGATTTTAATTTATCTCCATAAATTAAAACCAATATATCAAATTAAGATTTGATCTATCCTTATAAATCAAATCCAAGATTTAATCTATCCTTATAAATCAAATTCAAGATGTAATCTATCCTTAAAAATCGAATCCAAGATTTAATCTATCCTTATAAATTAAATCTAATATATTATATCATTATCATATATAATGCAAATACACACACACACATGTAATACACACACACACAAAATATATGTGTGTGTGTGTGTAAAAATTTATTTATATATATATATATATCTTCTCTAGAATATTCACTGCTTCCAAACATCTTTAGATTCAATGAATCTAGACATCTTAGCTCATATTGGGCTATTTTGTGTGCGACCTTGTCGCCTATATGAAGTTGGTAACAGCCAATGATCATACTTGCCCACAAGTCGTAAGCAACCTCTAACAAGACATTACGACTACCTAATTCATATGAGGATCTATAAACCAATACAACCTATCGTACAACCACATCATGTCCCTTTTATCACATGATATTTTGATCAAGGATGTGGCATGGAGATTGTCATCTTCTTATTCTTAACAATTGATTTCTCAATCCTTGAAATTATAGAAATGAAATTTCCTTTCCATCGCAATATGGCCATACATTTCTTAGACTTACTCATCAAGGGGCCTAGCTGCTAATGTGAGGGACAAATTCTATCTTAACCATTCATGTTCCTCTGCATAAAATCCATTAAGTTTGTATAGCCTTTATCACCACTAGGTCAAAAGTGACTTTTAGCTAGATCAAAGTTGGGTGACTCTCATGTAGGAATCCATGATGATCTCAAGTCAAAGGGCATAGTGACGTAATCGTACATGAGATAAGTTTATGACTTAATCTATGCAGCTTTCTCATAGAGAGTCGGTCCAGCACATTTTATTCTTACAAGTTTATATGAGTTCAATTCATATCTCCATACCTTTGCAAAGTCATAATGGCCTTACTTCATCTTTGCTCCTACGTAGATGACCGGCTATGGACATTTAGGACAATCACTATGATATATCCAGAGATAGTTTATTAAAACAAATATGCAAAAATTATGATAATGAAAATGAAAGATTCATTAAATAGAATACTCAAAACACAATAATTGGCCCTAGGGCACAATTTCCAACAAATCAGACCTAAAGACCTATTAGGGATTTTTAAATCTGATGAAAAGACAAGAATGCCCTTGGAACTTGAAAAATTTAAGACTCCCCTTACCAAATGCTCATTGCAACTTAAGTTTCACAAATTGCAACTCGAGTATAGGTAATAATACGTCAAGTATAGGAAATTTGCTCATATGAATATTACTACCCTTAGACTTGAAAAATTGGGACTGCCCTTTCCAAATATTCATTGCAACTCGAGTATAGGTAATAAACTAGTATAGGAAATTTTCTCATATGGAACTTGAAAATTCTGGGACTCCTCTTATCGAATGTTCATTGCAACTTAAGTTTACCAAATTGCAGCTTGAGTATAGAGAATAACCAATTTAAGTATATGCAATTTTCTCATATGAATATTACTACCCCTGAAACATTAGAAAAAGGGACTCTCCTTATCAAATATTCATTGTAACTTAAGTTTAGTGAATTACAACTTTATTATAAGTAATAACTAGTCAAGTATAGAAAATTTGCTCATTGTAGATTAGTTGCTTAAATCGTCAAGGGCATTCTTGTATTTTTGTAACTGGTGTGAACCTAAAGGAAAGATCCCAAAAGCTCACAGCCAATCCGAAATATACTCACCCCAAGAACGCTAAACAAAGGTTAACGATCCACTTGAACCCTTGAAGATGGAAGAACAAGGACCCTAAGTGTTGGAAGACGTCACAAGGATGATCAAACATTCATAAGTCTTTAGTTCAATGAAGAACCCTAGAGAGAATCTACTCTCAAGTCTAAAGTTGCAAGAATGCAATTTTTAACTAAAAAAACATAATCTATAATCTAATTTCAAGAATGAGGAATACAATGTATTTATAATGATTACATTCTGAAATCTTATCATAAAAATATGAAATTCAATCGAGATCTACAATATAAAATTCAAAATTTGAAAATGACATCTATTCTAAAATCTAGGAATAAGGATATTCAAAAAAAAAAATCTTCTATCTAATTTTATCTAATTCAAAATACAGAATTTCGCATAAATAAATAAACAAAAGATAATAAGCATCTTAAGCCCAAAATGTGATTATTTAAGCCCAAATGAATCATCCTATGTATAACCCATAGTCCAATCCCTTTAATTTGAAGCCTCCAAGCCCAAAATATGATCTCTAGGTCTATTTTTAGCCCAAACAAATTAATGATGTCCTTGGAGTCTTCTTTATCATTTGTTGCTCCAAATACCATTTGCTTTGTTAAAACTTTTTGCACAAGCCCATTCAATATTTCCTTGATTCTCTTGGCCCTTGCTCTTGTGATTGATCCACTTGGAATTTGCAAAAGCTCATTTGAATTTGATGAGTCAGCTTGCTGTATCACATCAGTAACATTTCAATACCCTTGTTGGTTCACTGGGTCTGATATGAAATTAAGCATATTGGACATCTTAGTTTGTCCTTTCGATATTTTAAAGGTTTTTAGTGTCATTTTCCCAATTATTTATATCAAATCAATCAATAATAAAATTAAACAAAATGCTTTTAAGAATAAGATATGAAAATCCAGGTGAAGAAGGGATCTAAAATCAATTTTTATATTCTCACAAATTCAATATTTTCATCTTTTTAGAGTTAGTATTTATAGGTCACACGTTACTCAATTCATGGAAATTGAGTGGGAGTATTTGTTGTTTTAAGTTTTTTTTTGTTTCAGAGCTACGTTACATTATGGGGTTTAAATTGAACCATAACTTTAATCACCCAAATTTTAAATGGTTTGAATGTAAATTAAGAAAATTCTTATCTTATATTTTAAAATTATATGAAATTTTCTTAAAGTATGAGTGTGAATTTTTGTTAAAAAAAAAGGATAACTCAAATGAAATGATCATGATATTTAATACTCTACTAATTTATTTTAAATAATCCATATAACACACTATAGTATCACACATACTATCATTTCCCATGTTCCTCACGGGGTTAACTCTAGTTATATAATAAAAAAACATCTGTTTTAATTTTTTTTTTTGTAATTATAAAAGACTTAAATAAATAATGTTCAATAAATATGAAGAAAAATTAAAAAAAAAGTTGTATATAATAGACTGTATAACATATTAAAAAGTTTAAAAATATATGTACTATAATTGTTTTATTGTATAAAAAGTTTTTTAAAAGATACACTTTTTAAATAATTCTTTCCTTAATGAGTGGTATTTTGGTCATAAAAATTTTAAAAGTCATGAGTGGAGGGAAATCGAATCACAAAAATACAAGGTTTTGTAAGTAAAAATAAATAAAAAATAATTCAACATTTTCAAAATTAGCAAGTAAAAAAATTGATGAGTTTGAATGGGTCGGCCCATGGCCTTGCAAGGCTGGCCCGTTCAAGTAAACAATCCTTTAAGATGACCCTTTTGAATTCAACTCATTCTAAAGGCTTTAAATCACAAGCCAACCCATAAGTTAAATAGATCAATTGATGTGTTTAGTTCGTTTTTCTGATTCTATACATATGAGGTTCACGTAACATAAATTGTAATTTTAAGAGAGGTCTCTGCACATTTTCAACGTTTTTGTCAGGATCTCTATACATTTTCAAAATTGAGGAGATTTCATGTAATTTAGATAAAACATAAGCTAGTCATTGTATTTTACTCTTACAAATCGTAAGCTTTGGGAATAACTTTTAAAAAGTGATAGTACCCAATTTAAAAATAGGTATGAAAAAAGAATTTTATGTACGTAGAAATGTTTGAACACATGTTTTTAGAACACCTTATCAGCCAAACATGCTATTAACCTGGTTGGGGTCAGCGAAAGCATTCCAAAGAACACCACGGAAAAGCGTTTTAGCGGCATTTCACCGCGCCGTTCTTCATCCAACTGTGCCTTGAGCTTTCGAAGTTTCCCTAAAGAAACTTTCCCTTGAGCGTTCGAAAGAGATGGTGAGGCTCACTGCCGACCTGATCTGGAAGAGCCCTCATTTCTTTAATGCCATTAAAGAGCGAGAGTTAGATTTGCGAGGTACGCTAATGCCCTTTATCTTTTTGGCCCCGTTGATTTTAGTAAAGTGTTTGTAACTGTTTGTTATCCCTCTTTGAGAGATGAAAGAGAGATGAGTTGCGAATGGTCAGTGTCATAACAAGTTTTGTTATTGTTCAGGGAACAAGATAGCTGTAATCGAAAATTTGGGCGCTACTGAGGTGCGCAAATTCAGCTTCATTTCCTGTCTTTTTACTTTATCCCGCATGCTTAGGTATTGGATGTACCTTGAGGCACTTTTATTGGTCTCCTTTTTTGGTAGGAATGTTTCTCTATATTGCTCTCAGTCCGTGCCCTGTAGCAGTATGATTGCTTGAACTAATGCTTTGTCTGGATGAGGATAAATTTTGGGATTTCTTTGTTTTGACTCTCTGACAGGACCAATTTGACACCATAGACCTCTCTGACAATGAGATTGTCAAGCTGGAAAACTTACCATATCTCAATCGGCTCGGTACCCTAATCATAAATAACAATAGAATTACTAGAATTAATCCTAGCATCGGAGGTATTGTTGCTTTGAGTTTCATCTATTTACTTTATTCACCAGCCTTATGCTTTCTGCCAGATGTAATCAATATAGGATGTTTTTGTTGCTTACTGGGCCACTTGTCTTGCAGAGTTCTTGCCAAAATTGCACACGCTGGTTCTTACAAATAACAGGCTTGTCAACTTGGTGGAGATTGATCCTTTAGTATCCCTTCCAAATCTCCAGCACCTTAGTTTGTTGGATAACAATATTACAAAGAAACCAAATTACAGGCTTTATGTCATTCACAAACTGAAGTCCCTTCGTGTTTTAGATTTCAAGAAAGTGAAAAATATAGTAAGGTTTCCTTTGTCACCATACTCGTGTATGCTATCAACAGAATTTATGTTTTCTCTTTGTACAGAATGTGTTCCAATATGTTCCCATAATGTATGAATTCTAGAAAATCAGCATTTTGTACTTGAGAAACAGAGCATACCACCCAGTGCGCAGTCCAAGTGTCAAAAGTATATTTCATATAGCTGTAGCCTGTAGCGTATGCTTTGTTTTTCAACTGCAGTCCTTAATGCACTAAAGTGTTGACTGGCTGGTTGACATGAAATCCAAATCCAAAACTGAGTGCAAACAGATCATGCCTTAAAATCACATAAGTGGAGGGAAAGTTTTATTACATTGCTAGAGAATAGCAATTGTGATGTTCGTAGAGGAGAATTATGTTACAGGTTATTGCATGCATTTTTAATTCTGAATTGTTCCTCCTTTGCAACTATCTTGCAACCTAATTATGGTT
Source organism: Vachellia collinsii (assembly GCA_006871305.1). Lineage (NCBI taxonomy): Eukaryota > Viridiplantae > Streptophyta > Magnoliopsida > Fabales > Fabaceae > Vachellia > Vachellia collinsii. The sequence continues at coordinate 8,174 of QFDD01005828.1, read as the reverse complement.
GTTTACAATTAATTAACAATTAATAGGAGAGGTTGGAAGCCAAAAACTTGTTTTCTTCCAAAGAAGTAGAAGAAGAAGTTCAAAGGACAACAATTAAGGTGATTTCACCTGTCGAAACACCAAATGTCTCTGAAGATACACAGGAACAACAAACATCCAAAGTGGCTGGACCTACACCGGAGCAGATTATTGCAATTAAGGTGTACCAATGATAAATTAATCTGTCTATGCATGACTATCTGATGTTCACTTGATATCTGTTTTAGATTTATAAGTGCTCATTTCTTCTTCTTAATGAGTTTTTGGCATATTTAAGCTTCTATTGGGGCACTCCTGTTCAGCATTTGTCTTTTCTTATTCTTTTCTCTTCTGCACCTTTGTGTGTATTAATAGCCTGCTAAAACAAGTTGGACTTGAGTTATGAAAATGGTAGAGCTATAACTAAATGGAGTGGTAACAAGTTAAGATTAATTGAGGTTTTTTCTGCTGGAAATAACAGCAAGTGCTAGGTATTTAGAATAAAGGGAAAATAACTTCTCATACTACTTGTTTGGTTAGCGACATTAAAGACATGAATGGTTGACCATTTGTTTTTATAATTTCTTAAGCTGTAGCTTTCTTTCTTCCTTTTCTATTTGCCATTTTCCCTTGGCCCGAGCCATGTATCTGATAAACATTGTTCAGAGGTGGTATTTCGGTTGGGGAGGAAAGGGGATTTAACCTTGTTTTCCATGAAAAGATTTAATGAATTTAACAAGAAGTACAGTGCCACAAAAGCTTTTCTTCGGGGTTCCTTAGGTTGACAAGAAATTAGCGTCTAAGGAAAATTGAATTTTATGCTAAAGGGGTATGGTCAAGTGTTAAGATGTGGTAAATTGGTAATAATAAACTAACTAGTATACTTTCTATTGTAAAGATAATAAAACGAACATGTTATAATAACAGTCTTTTGATGAATTAAGGTATAATGTTGTTATAAGTAATACTTGTAATTGTAAAGCTATTACCAATTCATTTATTCATAAGAAATTCATCCAATTAACTCTTCTTTTAGAGCCTCGTCAGAGAACATCTATTTAAAGCATTGTAATGGAGAACCACTCTGCTATTTAACCTTTACTTTTTTTTGGTTTAATTAGTTTATGCATGAATGAAAATTAGGAAATCATCAAGCATAAGAAAAGGTGTTAATTTAGTCTTACCTTCAACATTGTGCATTTAGATTTTGCACGCATCCAATAATTTTTCTAGTGATTAAATTAACCATGTTGTCAAATCACAACATTACAATATAACATATGACAAGGGCTTTCAAAATACCTGCATATGAGACTTCGAAGAGTCTTGTATTTGTCTGAAGTTGCTGACTTTTGCTACATGTGATTTACTGTGCTTCTCTTGTATGCAGGCTGCCATTGTGAATTCCCAAACTCTTGAAGAGGTTGCAAGACTTGAAAAGGTGCTTGCTTTTCTAGATCTTCTATAAGAGGGAAAATATTCTGATATCTTATTCTCTTGGTTACACGGGTATATACCCAAGGAGGCTTAACAAGATTAATAAATGCAACTTTTAACCCCTTACTAACAATTATTGATATTACAAATTACATTATTCAACACTTGCTCTTGAGTTGGAGAGTGAATATTATCCATTCCCATCTTGGAAACTAGGTTTTAAAAATGCTCACTTGATATTCCCTTTATGAGAATATCTGCCAATTGATTGCCCAAATGAACGAATGGGGTACATATTTGGCCACTTTTCCACTTTGATAAAATGTCACTCAATTTCAACATGCTTTGTTCGATCATGTTGGACTGGATTGCGAGCAATGTTGATAACTGACATATTGCCATAATAGAGCTTCGTTGGCTGGGCCATCCCATTTGATCTTCAGGTTTGATAGAATAATTTTAATCCACAATAACTCAAATTTTAGTGCCATGGCTCTAAACTCAGTTTTAGTATTGGATCTAGTTACCACATTTTACTTCTTGCTTCTCCAAATAATGAAATTTGAACGAAGAAAGATACAATAGCCTGTTGTAGATCTCATATAATCTAGATTTTTCCCATGGTTTGCATACTGTATGCTTCAATTGTCAATCTTCTCCTCTTTTTAAATTTCTTTAAAACAATCTTCAGGAGCTTGATTTCGACATTGTAGCAATATTGTGCAGTAATCTGACTTAACTAGAAGTGACCCTTGGGGGAGTGTTGACTAATAATTTAATTAGCAGTTGATCTCATTTCATAAATATTGTTAGGTGGTAGTAGAGTGTACTTATTATTGTAAGGTTCCACTCCTCTATGAATTGCCTTGTATCCTACTTCTTTCTAAATCTAAGATAATATACAAAAACAATATTATTCTCTAGTAACATTCTCTCTAGGTTCTCATCTCATCAGATTTTACCCAATTAATCCATGTTGCCGAAATGTATTGACCAAAGCATTGCTGAGGACCAGGTTTGAGGAATTAAACTTGAAGAAAGGAGATGAGTTTGAACCACAAACTCCACTGACTGAAGAGTGAATAAATTACTGCAAGTGACTTCAAACTTGGTACTCTATCATTATCCCCTCCTTGCAAATTCCTCAGGGCAAAACCTAAGCAATATCTTCCTTTTTATGTTTGGAGGTTTAGGCAAGGGTGGTAGGAACACGATATAAGAATATATCAACAAATCCAAATGAGGCACCAAAAGCACAGGATATGTGCTTATGGCGTTTTGAGGCTCCAAAAGCATGGAGTATGTTTGGAGGATTATGGATTATGACGTTTCGCCAAACACCTAAGCCAATGTATTTTGGTCTGCCTATGGTGGTGGGACCTTGCCACCATGTTGGATGTGGGAATTACTTGGTTTTCAAGCCAAGTTTTGTGATTAATAATGTCAAGACAAGATATGATATAAGATAGTTGTAATTATTTATAAAAAGTGGAAGAAGTGTATGATGAGAATGAGGAAGATGTGGGAAGAAGGCTCGTGGAATAGGTGGTTACCATCTTGAAACAGGCTCTAATGGACCAAGTGATAGGATCCAAATTGGCAGAGAAAAACAATGGAGAAATTTTGTTATTAAATTATGAAATTAGGATCTAACTTCATAGTAGATAAGGAGGAGGAATGTCTTGTAGAATATGAGTGAGAAACTTAAACCCATATAACTAATAAAGCCTAAGGCAATCTCCAATGATAAATAACGACATTAAATTAATTTCCAGATGGTTTTAACATGTATAGAGCTTCAATATTTATAGACAAAAATATAACACTAACTTCCTAAACTTAAAGCCCACCAACACACATCATAGGAAAATAACAGACCTCAACAAACTTTATTTAAAATAAAATACTTGACTCAGTAAATAATCCCAACAAACTCCACTTACTCCTAAACTTGTGCAGCACTTAAATAACCACTAAAACCACTACTAAAACAACTAAAATAAATATGAGGTCTTTGCTATAAAAAAGGTCAGACTAATTCAACCCCATTAGTTACTGAATGTGACTTCAAACTCGGTACTCTATCATAAGCACATTTTTGTCCTTTTCTTGGCTTCCAATCGAGTGGTTTGCTACGGAGATCCCAACATCGTTAGTATGAGTTGTCTTGTAGTGCTCACACAACCTGTCCACGATTATTTCTTTGATATGTTGATTGAACTACAAGGGCTTTGAGTCTTCATTTGAAGCAGAGAATTCACCAGAGATGTATTTGAGATTGCCATGCCTTGATAGCTAGTTTCATAGATTGGGCCCTTCATATAATTTTCATTGTTAAGCTTCTTCGGAACCAGTCACCCTGTTGCATCATCCATGGTTGTTGCAGCACTCCCATGGCTGACTTTCAGATGTGCGGAATCTGCTGCCAAAATGTCACTTGATTCCCCCCTTTGCTATATCTTGAGTAGAGGAGATGCGTCTGAACCACACATTCCATTGACTAAGAGTGAATAAATACAACAAGGGCTATTAATCAGTAGGCTGAGAAAGAAAAGATATGGGAATACATATAATCAGATCAAATAGAAAAAAATCAAATCCTATATAATAATTACATATATTTTACATGATCAGTACATGGGTTTTCCACAGAACTTTAAGCTAAGAATGATAGACATCTGTTCTTCAGCTCGAGGGGGAGTCTTAGAATGGGCTGAGCCCAATACCCATTTATTGGATTAAAGGTTTGTTTGGGATTAGCTTTTGGAAAGTGATTGTAGACAATCCAATAAAAGTATGTGAGAGGAGCTTTATCTTGACTTATATGAAAGTGATTCTAGAAGTGGTTGACAAATAAGTTCTAACTCTTTATTTTTTGTTTCTGTTGTTTTTCACTCAATTTTTTTGTTCTGTTTTTATCCATATCTTATCCATAACTTTTATGGTATATTCTACTTTTAATTTTAAATACATGGGTTTTCCACATAACTATGAGTTAAGAATGATAAACATCTGTTCTCCAGCTTGAGGGGGAGTGTTAGAATGGGCTGAGCCCAATACCCATTTATTGTATCAAATCTTTTTGTCTCTGTTGTTTTTTGCTCAGTTTCTATACCATTCTGTTTTTTTATTTCATACCTTATCCATATTTTTGATGGTATGATCTGCTTTTAATTTTAAGCATGATTTTCAGGGAGGATGGTCAACCTGTGACTATTGACCTAAGCCTATATAAATTGTACAGTTTGCATGAAAGAAATAGAAAATTGATTCTGGAGATTTCACAGCATATACTCCCCATATTGTGGGATTCTTGAGATGTCGTATCCTTCAACTTTAAAGGGCTCTAGTCTTCATCAATAGGTTTTTTTTGCAAAATTTTGAAAATGATAGGTATTAATTTAGTAAACTTAATGTTATTTGTATCTGCAGGCACTGAAGTCAGGTCAGCTGCCAGATGATTTCAGGAGCTTGGATGAAAATGTAATGTCAAATGATGTTGAAGAAAAGCATGACGGAGTGCTTCATATAGACAAGAGTCAAGATGAGGGTAAACCTAATGGTACAGAAGAGCAGGGGAATTCTGATTCTGCTCCCATGGAACAGGTATCAATCAATAAGTTTCTGCTAATGTGTCATCATTCGTATTTTTGTTGGCCGTTTTTCCTTTGATCCCTTAGTACATGGCTTAGATTATTTTCAATGTACCTTCACAAATCTAAATTGCATCCTTATATGTTTTTAGTGCATTAAAAGAGAGGTGGAAAAAAAGGTAACAAGTGTAAAGGTAGGGTATGAGCCTCATGCAGTTGCCGCCCATTTGTGTCACTTTCTTGATGCTTAAATGTATGAATATAAAAGGGTAAAGGTGCAAAAATACCCATAAACTCTTATCCAAAGTGCGCCAAACACCATATGCTTTTCGAAGGTGCAAAACTATCCATAAACTTCGAAAATGAGAGCAAAAATACCACAACTATTAAAATAACTAAATGCTATGACTTTTTATTTAGTGCGTTTTGACATTGAAGTGTTTACATTGAAGATTAGATATCTACTTGTACCAATTGAATGACCTTTATGTAAAATTCATTATTGTTGTTGTGTTTCTTTTTTTTTTTACCGGAAATTGTTGTTCTGTAGAAAATATTCTTTTTATGATATTTTTTAGCAAGTCAAAGCAATAAGAATGTATTTCACATTTCCATTCATTTCATTCTTTAGATATTTAGTTATCTTATAAATTACAACAAGCCTTATCCTAGTAGTTGGGGATGGCTACATGAATTTTACACTGCACCAATTTGCTTTATCAACAACCCACTTTTCTTACCAAATATTTTACAAAAGTTTTTTTCAAAGAAAAAAATTATCTTGCAAATGTAAGATATCTAGGGTTATGTCTACGGTTAGGATTAGATATTAATTATAATTTAAATTAGGGCTCTGTACATATAGCTTACGGATTTTATTTGTTAGAACTTTTAAATGATTTGAATAAAGTGTATTTTTTTAGTTTTCTATCTCAATTTCTTATGTCGCTCATTTTTCATTTGGTTCCTCTGCTTCCTGTTCTGGTGTCTTTTCTCTCTTCCTTCCCCCCTCCCTTGTTTCACTTCAGAAACATGACTTGCCACTTAGTGTCACTCTATTTCACTTTATTCGATTAATAATTTCATTTCATCCCTTTCTAAACTCCCCAGCAAACCACATATATGATTTCAGATGCACTAGCGATTTACCAACTTGAAAAGGCTTCAAAATATCATTCGTCTACACAGAAATTGTGTTTCCTGACGTCATATTTTAGGGGAAGGATTGTGTTAGGAGCTAGAACTCATTACATTCGGAGATAAAACACTACTCTATTACACATTCAGACACACAAATGGAATGAACACGGGTGATATGGATTACCCTGCATATGACTACATACAGATAACAACAAACAAAAGGTACAAGTTACACACAGATACAACTTTAAAAACACAATAAGTTTGCCAAAGTTTCAAGAATTAAAGTTTTAAGAATTTGGCACTCTTCACCCAAAGGCGAGAGCCACACTTCAAAATTCTTCTCTACCTCCCATGCTGAACCGAAGGGAAGATATATAGACCCCAAGAAGTGACTCAGTCCCCAACTTAATCCTCTCATAAACTTTGACTGCAGTCACCTTATAGATACCCTATTTTTTTTTTATTTCTTTATCCAAAATAGTGAGTCAAAGTTCTGGCCAACAAAAACTTTTCATTTATTGTCCTAAGTTTCCAAAACTGATCCTAACAGATTGCTACATTAAAGATAGAAATTTCTCATTACATTAACATTCACGTGATTATTTTCATTAAATACGCATGGAGAACACCGTGATAAAATGGTTGCTAAACAAATCAAATGGGAGTTGAATGGCACTCAAAACAAGTGAAGTTTGAAAGGGTTTCGAGCCAAACCACATGGCATAATTCAGTGTATCCTACAGACTAGAGAGTGCTTGTCTGTTTGTATGTGGATTGCACATGCTGTGACCCTGGTCTGTCATAATCTAACCTGTAAATAGATGTTATTAAAACCATGAAATTTAGGCGTTTCTAGCACAATTTGGTAGGTGCGTTTGTCACACCCTGTAATTATATTTGTTGAATTTTCCTAATTAAATTTCTGAAGTAAACTTAAACTGTTTATGGTTTGCATAGTTTCAGTTCTACACTTCTGGTCTTTCCACCATATCTCCAGGAAAATTTTAAAGTACAAAAGGGAAGTTGAGGTTGAAACCTAACTCTTTCATTTTAGGTAGAAACTCACCTTTCAACTTGCTTTAAGGTGCATAAACTAGTATCTGATAAAACATAAAATAACTTGGTTATGCGTGCCACACTTTGCAGGGAAGTTGAATAAATCGTGAACTGTTCATGGCCCATTAATAGTGTGACTTAAACATTTTATATTATATATTGATTATTGAAAGTCAACCTAATTAAAAAGGCATAATCAAAAATGCCAAAAATTTCCAACAATAGTGTTCCCAGATTGCTTGCTTCTGAAAAAATGTGAGTTCCAAGAAACATGGGAACCCTGGTGGCAAACAGGCGGGATGTGAGAATGGAGCAACAAATGGGATAAAGTTGGTATAGATGGTAACAAATTGTTGAGCCTCCTAATGATTTCTTTCAAGAGTGGACGTATTGATTATCGTGATTCAAATGTCTTTTCTTGAGGGCTTGTTGTTTAAACGAGGATTAGAGGAAGAGGTCTTGGTTTGATACCAACATTAAGAAAGGGATGCAAGCTTCGAAAGTGCAACTCCAAATTGAGAGGAAGACTGGAAGACATTAAGGTGGAGTGATGACCATATTATATGTTGACCATGGTAGTGATGTGAAACGGGGGTTGGCGCTTTCCAGTAACAGTGGGAGCTAGCTCTAATACCATATCAATGTGAATAGGAAAGGGAAGTGGGTAGAAGAGAGAGGATGGAGAGATAGAAAGAAGGGATCACAATTGGGAATCGAGCCAAATTGTAGAATGAATTTTCTTAATATTTCTCCTTTTTTATACTAATTTGGTTCTGTTCCTTTATCAAGAAATTGTGTTTGCAAATAGCTGTCCTATACATGGTTCGCTTTGCAACTACCCTGGTCGACTGTTTCAATTTCAAAACCCCCCCCCCCCCAAAAAAAAAAAAATATATATTTTACCTTTTTCCCCTTTTTTTTTTTTTT
>QFDD01005827.1:0-15421 GCA_006871305.1 Vachellia collinsii | reverse complement strand
AAATGTGGAAAAGTGAAGACTAGTGGGCTGGGTTTTAACCCTCATGTTAATTGTGCCCTTGGTCTTATGTGTGGAATTTATGATATAAAGTTTTTGGAAAAAAAAAAAAACTCACCTATAATCATGGTTATTTGTTTAATAAGAGTTAATTAAGTTAAATGTATTGTTAGTAGAAAGGGATCTTTCACCTATAAATAACACATCAACTCTTTTACTTTGTACGTTTGATAATTTGAATAATATTGATTTTCTTCCTCTTCTGAATTCTCATCTCCCTCTTTTCGTATGGTTTCTCTCTTATTCTTGGTGTTCTCCTTCCTCAATTCTCTCTCTTTCTTATTTCTTCCTCTCTCTTTTCCCTTTCCCCTTCCCCGTCATGCATCAAACACTTAGAAGAAATAAATTTGTAATGCTCACTAAATATAAATATTTCAAGATAATAATACTTTTAATGAATATAATATTTAAAAATCCTTTGTGCGTTGGCCAAGTAATACTTTTCTTTTACTGTTGGTCCAACTACACCTAAAAAGTTCAATATTTATGTAATACTACTTTCGATCCTTAATATAAGAATCAATTAACTTTTTTAGGAAGATGAGAGAAGTTAAATAAATTATTTAAAATTATTTATTTATGTGTATTATTATATTATCTATTAGTTTGTGGCAATCAATATAGTTTGGAGAAGAATGATTAATCTGAAAACTTTTAATTAACTAGTTCATTTAACTTCCTTAATCCTTTCAAAAAAAGTTAACTAACTTTTATATCAATGATTTGTGGTAGTAGTCAAGTACTCAAGTCCAACAATATATCATGAATTTTCTTAAAAAATAATTTTTTATTGGAAATTTGATATCAAATGGAAAAAAATTTCGTATCCTTAGTCATTACATTACATTATCATTTATAGCCGCATAATATATAATGCATTATATTTTTAAATTATTTATCTATAATATAGTAATAAATCATAATAAAATTATATATAAATATGTAATATGTAAAATAACACATAATTAAAATCAACTTGCAGCCAAAAGGTTTATGAGAGACTTTTCTATTGTAAATTCTGTCGCTAAATGGAATAAATTATTCTGTAAATTAGCAATAAATGTTTTGTGGGTAAATTATGTAATGGATTAGTGATGAAATAGTGAAAAAAGTTTGCAACAAAAATAAATTTTGTTACCAAATTTGCTCATAGATCTCGCTGTTTTTTTTAAGTTAAAACTATTTTAGAAAATTAAAAGATTTAAATGAATTTTTATAATAGACTTATTTTCAAATTTCATGAAAACAAAATGAGTGAATTAGACAGTTGCTCAGTGTCGACTCAATCAAAACTACAAATAACTTCCTTTGACAATCTTTGCCTAACGTGTTTGCTGGATTCAAAAGAATTTCTCTGTACATGTGTTGGACTTTTTAGGATTTTCCTCCCCAACAATTTATTGAAATTTTCCTAATTAAATTTACTTAATTATTAAATCAGTAAGTTAATTATTTATATTTGATAATGTCATTTATATGTTCAAGAATACCATTAGAGGCACTAGTAATGAGGATGGATCAAGCAGTGTAGAATCCTCTGAAAAGAGGTAGATGAAGACTAAATTGCACTTTTAAAAAGGTTATAAAGAGATATCTTTTAGTTAATAATCTATTTAGAGATATAATATATAACAAAGCAAAACGACGGCGCATGATCCATGTAGCCAACTCCACCTCATGGGATAAAACTTTGTTGTTGTTGGTAGACTCATTTGGCAACATATAAATGATATTATTTTTTAATAGACAAATCATTACTCCCCAAAATAAAAAGAATAAATTACACGAATTTTTTGTAAAAGTTTACTGATCTATCCTCTCTCATTTTCGGATGTCTTTTCAACTTGGTGACAAACTTTTCCACATTGAAAGTTTCTTCATCGCACAATATCTTCACCTAAAATAAAAATTAAGACATATATACAATTTTTTTCAACTAAAATATTCTAATAACAATAATTTAAATGAATAATATATCTAAATATATGACAAAAATATTTTTACGTATATAATCTCTTACTTGTAGATGCTTCATTTATTTTTATGCGGGAGAGAACTATTATAACTAAAATAAAAATTGTATTAAATATATATATATAAACACACAGAAAATTTCTTCTCTTCTCACTGCATGATAGAAGACTAATTGATGAAGAAAAGAAGAATTTTGGAATTTTCTTCTCCATCCCCTCTTGCCAAATCCATTATTAATTCTACTCATTAGCAATTTTTTCCGCAAAATAAAAGTGTATGAAATTCCTTACCGTAATGTTTCTTCAAATAAAATAATTTTTTATCACTATATATTATGATAATTCCTTGTCTCTCTGTCCAAAGTCTTCATATTTTGCAAGTCTTTTTTATTTTTTATTCTTTTAGTATGTGAGTGAGTGAGGGTTCCAAATATTCTCTTCCCAACACTTTTTTATATTAGTTTTCCTCATTGATAATTAACATATTATTGCATAGATTTTTGTTCTCTACATAAACTTTTTGCTAGTTATATTCATATTTCACTAAATGTGGACACTCCACTAATGGGAATTCAAACCTTATATTATCACATGTACCCAGCCCCTTCATTTAATTCAATTATTTCTTAGCATGGAAAAAAAGGTTACCATTTTTTTTATCATTTTAGTTATAACAGTTAAACTGACAATTTTGTGGATATTTCCATCAAGCCCAAAACTTGGGCAACATCATCCTTTTGTGCCAAAGACCTTATAGTTATAGTATAGTGGTATGAAAGATTTTTTTTGTGCCAAAGAACTTATAATATAGTGGTCTGAAAGATTTTTTTTATGAGTAGAAGGTCAAGAATTTGATCCTATTTATAACTTCAACTCGTTAGTACTTGCATCCTTTAAATAAAAAAAATGTCATCGGTTTTGTGATACAGGCCACAAATATATATAGTAAATTAGTTTTTATTTTTTGTATTTTTTTCTAAATACGTTTATCCTCCTAATAAAAATAATCTTGTTTAAGGTACTATCTTGCCACTAAATCCAATTAACATGACGAATTCAATATTTATGTATATTGAAGCTCGACAATATTGAAAAATATATGATTAAATAATTAACATATGAAAATGTTGATTATTTGGTTTAAATATATTTTTAATCTAAATAATTAAAATTAAATCTATCAACATCCATAATTTATCATACTCATCAAATAAATTTTTATAATGTTTATATATGGAGTCCTTGACCATAATCAAATTCAAAAAGCTAACACAGATTTATAAACGAGCTGACATGATATATTTTATAAGTTAGAAACATCAAAAAAATAATAGTAAATTTGATATGTAAACTTGCGAGTTCAATCAAGTTTACGACTAACTCAGATTTTATAAACTAAAACATAAAAATAATAAACTCAAAGAATCAACTCGCAAGTTTAACAATAATAATAATCTATATTTTCCTATTAACTAAAATTTTCTCTATCAGCACTATATATCATGTCTAGTTTCAATAATTCTACATATTTTTGAAAAACTTTAGTCTTTGTGTAGTGGTTTTATCAATCACTCTCAGGCAAACTTTTCCACACAAGAAAAGTAAAAGCTTCCTCATCTCACATATCTTCATTATGAAAGGTTGTCAACTTGTCATTGACCTCCAAATAATTTTGTTTTAAATATATGTGATACATTGTAAACGTATTTGGTTTATGGGCGTGTTGAGTAAGATACATGTCATAAAAATTTAATATCAAGGATATGAAGTTTTTTTTTTTTTCTGAGGGGTCAATTTTTTTAATAAATTTCTTCATATATTTAACATGAAGATTTTCATTTTAAACAAGATGAGTGGCTCTAAAATCTTAATGATTACTAATTAGTGACCATTTATTGATAAAGTACATTATTCTTTATAGAGGATCCAGATTTAGATGTCTAAATAAAGAGTATAATACATTTGTTTGAGAAAACCCCACAAAAAGTTTCTTTGCCCAAATATATCCCTCTCAATTTTGGGGGAACATTTTTCTACTTAAGAAAGGTAAAAGATTTCCAATCATCGTAATCTATTTGAATATATTAAATTTATATTGTAACTAAAATACTTTTAAAAGAAGTAGTAGTAGTAGTAATTTATGTATATAATCTCCTGTAAATGCTTCATTAATTGTTGTCAAAGATAACTAATATAACAAAAAAAAACAAAATGATATTCAACAAAAATTTTTAATCTCAGACAAATCAAATGAAAAATTTCTTCTCTGATTATTGTATGATTGGGACACAACAAAAATTTTTTTCTCCATCCCTCTCTTGCCAAATGCCTTTTCAATTTATTAGCAACATAAGAAAAGTAAAAAAAAAAAAAATTCCTTATCACAGTGCTTACTTCCAATAAAATAATTTTCTATGTTTTTTCTTTCTTGTTAGGCACAAGTATTATTCTATAAAAAGGTAATTTTATTCAAAATGGTGTTGAACATTAAATGTAGCCTTCTGAAATTTAAATTTGTATTTTCTTACCAACTAAAAGCTTGTTGATATTAAAATTTTCTTTATAAGCACTATAATGTCTTGTTGACTCAAACCTATTTGGAAATCTTCTGGTTTTTACTGAAGTAGTTTCTTTGTCCATGACTTTCAATTTATAGGCAAGCTTTCTAATATAGGAAAAGTAAATGATTCCCAATCTCACTATCTTCACTTTAAGATTTTATTTCGATTGATATTGTTCAATTTTTCAGACCAAATTTCTAACTCCACTGTTAATATGTTTATTAATTTTTTTTTACTTTTAATGAAAAAACACGATTAATTGATTATTGGTCTTTTATTAGTAAAAGCTTTTATAATTATAGACTATTCCTTATTGTACTTATTGGATGGATTTCACGTAACATTCAACTTTATATGATAGACTCATTCATGATGATACATTAGAGAGCCATAAGAATTCTATAGACTTAATTAGTGTCTCTTCCAACTTTCTTTGTCCATCCCTCTCAATCTATAAGCAAACTTTTCCACAAAAGAAAAGTAAAGGATTCCCCATATTATAATAGTTATTTTAAAGGCCTACTTTAATTTGGACCCAAATAATTTTATTTGAATATATATAATACAATTCAAGAAAATTTAATAAATTCAGGACCACTTACATAACAGTGTTACACAGTACACACACGCTTATAAATACATATATTTTGGAAGCTAGAAATTAAAAATATAATTGAAAGAAATAATATATATTTGTTCTCATTAAATATAAGAATTTTAAAATGATAATTATTTTGATTATAAGTAAAATAAAATTGAATTCCTTTATAAATATTTCAACATTATTAAAAAAAAATTATTTTTTAGAGATTTATTTTTTAGTGACAGCTATTATTACTTAAAAATTAAACTCAACAAGATATATGGTTTTTTAAAATACACTAAAAAAACCTGCTTATAAGGAAAAGAAACAATAACGAATCAACACATAAATTGAGTAGAAAATTCCTTACGAGAAAGCTGAGTGCATTAATTGTAAAGTTTGTGTGAAGCTTTCTTTGTTCATTCTCTATGAAAAATGTCTTCTTCAAATTATAAAAAAAAACTTATATCACTCAAGAAAACAAAATTTAAAAACTAGTATTATTTAAAAACATAAACATTTTTCCATTGCATGAAAAACAAAAACAATTTATTGATTAGCATTATTTAATTAAATAGAATATTTAAGCATATCACCAAAAAAAAAATTAGATACGGCCAATTTATACATTCACATGCATACTTTTCTTCCTCACAAAGGCTTCATTATTTCTTTATATTTACATCAAGATAATTATTATAACATAAAAATTAACAACTAATTTTCAAACTTTTGAACGGCCCTCCCATTTAAATGAAAAACCTTATCATCAACTACTATTATGATAGACTCATTAATAAAGACACAACAAAACAAGAGTTATGAAATTTGGATGGATATGTTACATATAGTCAGTTCTTTTTCTATCCATCTCTTACCAAACATATTTTCATATAAGAAAAGTAAAAGATTCCTTGCCGTGTAATGTTATTTTAAATCAAGTAAATTTTTAAATATATATATAATTACTAGCTAGGATATTTCCTCACTAGCTATGATATTTCCTCCTGTCTTTCCCAATTTAATTTTAAAGTTTTCATCTCTTAGAGACACTTATATTCCATTTTATGAATAAAATAGTGAGATTATAAATAACTCCAAGCTTGATATTTAACTGCATGGCTCCTCATTAAAAAATATTATAAAAAATCACATAAAAAGTGATGAATCTAGTAATGTTCAAACATATATAAATCTTTTTATATAACTAATTCATAATTAAGCATTGTCAAGAGATAACTCCCAAAAGTGTTTAACGCAATCATACTGGAGGTGGTAACGCAGACCATGCCGCCTGATACGATCTGGCCAACCGTGATGCGGGATCAATTACCAGCGTGCATATGGTGTCACACCAAGCGCTACTAGGAATCTAACATTCTGGGGACCCCAGAGTGGGTGAAGGGGGAAAGGAGACGCAGTAGGTAGGGTGCGCTTAAGTCCTACATCGGTTAGACTCGTTCAAAATGAAGGCTATATATGTAGTCGGGGCGTGATCTTTAACATCCGAGGCGCCTTTTGAGTGACTATGAGATCCCAAAAGGACAAAACCCTGTGCCTACGGGTGGCTAAACAAGGACAATACCTTAGGATGTTACATATGGGTAGGGATTTTCCCAACTCATCGCGCCAATCCACTACCTTTTTATTATTATTTTTTATATTTTTCTTAATCATAATATTTTTTTAATTTGGACTTAAAATATTTTTTTTTATTTTTCAATACCTAAAATGAAATATCATTTTTCATAAATTTAATTTATAGATATACACCACAATTCGAACATAAAATATCTAATTCAAATTTTAAACAATACATTTTAAACATATATAATACGCTTTATAAGTTTGAATTCAAACTAAATATAAATCACAAATCAAATTATTAACGAACATCAAATATTAATTACGTTTATATTATGATCAGAAGTTGTCCATATATTTTTATAAATTAATTTTATTTGAAAAAAAAAGTGGGTTGGCGGGTTAGTTGGTCGTTGGTATGGGCTAAGCAGGTGTAGGCCAAAAAGACCTACATCCAAATGGATTCAGTTTTTCACAACCCAACTCACCACATGTTGACAGGTTTAGCCCGCGAGTTGAACCCACATTACTAGCTCTAATTCATACGGACTCAGACTCTAGACCACGTGTTTAAGTGGCATGAGCGATATTCATTGGGACCAAGTCTACTAGTCCAATCATACATATGTTTCTTCTTTTTTTGTGACAATCATACATAAGTTTTAAGGTTAAGGTGCAAATTTGGCCCAAAAATTTTAAAATATAGCAATGTTGTCCTTTATCGTTAAGAAACTAATGTTGACAATTATAAATTGGCTTTACTATTAACATTTTTAATGGTAAAGGATAACATTATTGCATTTTGGAACTTCCAAGTGAAAATTGCTCCTAAAAAAACTTTCAGCATAACGTTGCTCATAAGAGAAAACTTCTAGGGAAAATTTGCATGTTGACCCTAAGTTTTATCTAATACCCTATCATATACCCTTTAGTTAGATAAAAAAACAAAGGGAAAATAACTATGATGTCTTAAAGAAGAGACATAATTACCCTAATGTTCTATAGCAATTAAGAAGCATATAATGACAAGTTTCATTGTAGAAAGGATAATATGTTTATGTTGCTCACTAATCAGTAAGATTTTTTGGTGATTAAATCTATTCCATGATATTTCATAGTAATTAAAAATTAAAAGAATAATTTTCAAACTTTTAAATGGTACTCACATTGAAATGGAAAATCTTATCATCAATCACTATTTTGATAGACTCATTGATCAAGAGTCATCATTTCTAATACGTCTATCATTCTCTTGCCGCCTAACACCTAAACTTTGTGCAAAATTTCTACATAAGAGAACGAAAAGATTATCTCTATTTGAATTAATCTTCCCTTTGAATTGCTTTCTTGGATCCAATTAATTTTGTTTGAACTTCAAGGAAATTTAAAAACGAAGTTATGCCATTACGTGAGACAAGACCTTTTGCTTCAATAATTTTATATTTGTTTGAAAAATTTTAGTCTTTGTGTAGTGGTTTTGTCAATCACTCTCAACATATATGCAAACTTTTCCACACAAGAAAAATAAAAGATTCCTCATCTCACATATTTTCACTTTGAAAGATTGTCTTTGACCTCCAAATAATTTTGTTTTAAGTATTTCACATATGAAGTTTTTTTTTGGGTGAGGGGTCATTTTTTTTTATAAATTTCTTCATATATTTATCATGAAGATTTTTATTTTAAACAAGATGAGCCACAGTGAAATCTTAATGATTACTAATTAGTGACCTTTTATTGATAATGTGCATCATGATTTTACATTATTCTTAGTAGAGGGTCCAGATTTATATGCCTAAATAAATAAAGAGTATAATAGATTAGTTTGAGAAAACCGCACAAAAGGTTTCTTTGTCGAGATATATCCCTCTCAATTTTGGGGAAAATTTTTCTGCTTAAAAAAAGTAAAAGATTTCCCAATCATCATAAATCTATTTGAATATATTAAATATATATTATAACTAAAATATTTTTGAAGTAGTAGTAGTAATTTATGTATATAACCTCATGTAAATGCTTCATTAATTGTTGTCAAAGATAACTAATATAACAAAAAAAACGAAATAATATTCAACAAAAATGTTGAACCTCTAACAAATCAAATGAAAAATTTCTTCTCTGATTACTGTATGATTGGGACACAACAAAAATTTTCTTCTCCACCCATCTGTTGCCAAATGCCTTTCCAATTTATTAGCAGACTTTTCCACAAAAGAAAAGTAATAAGTTCCTTAACGTAATGTTTACTTCAAATAAAATAAAATTTTTTCCTTTTTGTTAGGCATAAGTATTATCCTATAGCAAGTAATTTTTTTCAAGACAATATTAAGTATTAAATATAGACACATTTATTAATGAAAATTTGAATATTAATTTACTAATAATTTCATGTAGTTCCTTGTCTCTTTGGTTCATTTTATAGTCTTCACATTTGGAAGTGGCTCCTTGTGCAGCGCCACAATTTAGAGCTCCTAGTTAACATTAGGTATTCTAGATATTTAATCTTTTTTAATCATATATTTTTTAATAATTTTTTAATTAATAAAGAATATAAAGTAAAGATAAATTTCTATATCATGATTTTTTTAAAAAATGATTTATCAGTTAAAAATTATAAATTTAAAGTACCTCCAAATCACTTTAGAATTAAGGTTTAACCTCTGTTAGGCTTGAAACATTAAAATTAAAGAAAAGCCCTCCGATAGATGCATTTCTCATAATTTAAACTTGTCTTTTCTTTTTCATGGGGCTGAGATTGCTTACTATATTAACTAACATTTTGTTGATATTAAAATTTTCTTTACAAACGCCATGATTTCTCGTTGACTCAAACCTATTTGGAAGTGTTTTGGTTTTTACTAGTATTTGTGAAGTGCTTTCTTTGTCCATCACTTTCAATTTATAGGCAAACTATCCAACACAAGAAAGATTCCCAATCTCATTATCTTCACTTTGAAATTCTGTCTTTCATTTTAACCTCAAATAATTTTGTTTTGAGAGATATTTTTTGATTTTTCAGGCAATTTTTAGCTCCTATGTTAAAATATTTACTAAACTTTTTTATTTTTCATGGGAAAAAACGATGTATTGATTATTGGTTTTTTTGTTAAAAAAAGCTTATCTTAAATATCGACTATTCTATATAATTTTTCCTACGTCAATAATATAAGCATAATATATTTTTGAACAATAATGTTAAGGGCTAATATAATTTTCAGTCCCAAAGTTTTTAAGAATTGTTGTTTTGGGTCTTAAGTTTTAAACATAAGGTTTTGATCTGTATAGTTTCATAAGAACTTACATATTTAACAATGTTAATTAAGGTCGTTAAGTATAGGGACAAAAACTAAAATTAGTCAAAAATGTAGGGACCAAACAATTTTTGTTTTAATTCCTATACTTTTAAAAAATTTTGGTTTTTGTCCCTACACTTAATGACAATAATTATTTTCATTAAACATTCAAGTAATTATGAAATTATAGGGACCAAAACCATAGATTTAAAACTTGAGGGATTAAAAATCAAAATTCATGTAAACTTGAAGCCTAAAAATCATATTAAACCTAACATTAAATAATATCCAACTCTATATGACAGACTCATTCATGATGATATCTCATAGCCATAAGAATTCTATGGACTTATTAGTATTATTTCCTACTTTCTTTGTTTACCATCAGGGATTGATAGACAAAATATAAAATATTAGGATTCTTAATTTAAACTTTAAGAGTTTAGAGAGATTATGCGCCACTAACATGAAATTCATAGGAGTTTTGTGCATTTAAACCCTTAATTTTAAAACTTTTCATCTTTTAGAGACGCTGGTGTTCCATTTTACCTATAAAATAGTGAGATTATAAACAACTTCGAGCTTGATATATAACTTCATGGCTCCTCATTAAAAAAAATGTTATAAAAAATCACATAAAAAGTTATACATATAATAATGTTCAATCATACATAAATTTTTTTATACAACTAATTCATATTTAAGTATTGTTGGATTTAATTGAGATAACTCTCAAAAGTGTTCCACGCATTCATACAAAGTTCAGACTCTAGACCACGTGTTTAAGTGTCATAAGCATTATTCACTAGAACCAAGCCTATTGATCCAATCATACATATGTTTATTTTTGTGATAATCATGCATAAGTTCAAAGATTAAGATGCAAATTTACCCGAAAATTTTAAAATATAACAATGTTGCTTTTTATCTTTAAAAAAATTAATGTTGACGATTTAAAATTGATGTTAATTATTAACATTTTTAATGATAAATGGTAACATTGCTTCATTTTAAAACTTCAAGAGAAAAATTGCTCATAAAAAACTTTCATGATAAAATTGCTTATAAGAGAAAACTTCTGGAGCAAATTTGCACATTAATCCTAAATGTTATCTAATACCTAATTATATCTTATACCCTGTTGTTATATAAAAAAGAAACAAAGGGGAAATCACTATGATGTCTTACAGAAGAAGCTTAATTACCCACTTAATTGCCCAAATGTTTGATAGCAATTAAGAAACATGTAATAATAAGTTTCATTGTAGAAAAGGATAATAGATTTATGTTGCTCACTTATCATTACGATTTTTTTGATGATTAAGTCTATTCCTTGATATCCCATAGTAATTAAAAATTAAGAAAATAATTTTCAAACTTTTAAATGGTCCTCACATTTAAATGGAAAATCTTATCATCAATCACTTTTATAATAGACTCATTGATCAAGACACAACAAACAAAAGTCATGAAATTTGGACGAATATGTTACAGATAGTCATTCCTGTAACTTAAATTATGGGGCATTCTTTCTCCATCCATCTCTTATCAAACATCTCTTCAATTTGCTAGCAATTTTTTTCATACAAGAAAAGTAAGAGTCCTTGTCATGCAATGCTATTTCAAATCCAGTAAATTTTTAAATATAATTGCTAGCGAGGATACTTCCTCCTCTTTTTTCTCAATTTAATTTTAAGGTTTTCATCTTTTAGAGACACTTGTATTTTATTTTACCAATAAAATAGTGAGACTATAAACAGCTTCAAGATCATATCTAACTGCATGGCTTACTATTAAAAAAATGTTATAAAAATTACAATAAAAGTGCTACATCTAATAATGTTCGATTATACATTAATTTTCTTTAATATGATTGTTTTAGCATGTTTTATTTGAATATTATCAGGTCTAATTGAGATAGCTAGCTATCCAAAGGTGTCCTTTGCATTCATGCAGCCTTGGACTCTAGACCTCTTATTTAAGTGGAAAAAAGCACTGTTCACCAGGATCAACCACATGACATGTCTTATCATAGATACTATTTTTTGGTTAAGCATATATATCATTTTACTCAAAGCAATCTTTTTCGAAACACCGTTGGGCACATCTCCAAGTAAAGATTTAAACCTTAGTTCACCACGGTGTACCCCATCGATTATAGTAGATACTTATGCTGCCACTTCAATATAGTATATACTTACACTGCCACCAGACACACCTTAAAGTAGAGACTCTCTTTTTTTAAGCATATGTATCATCCTACTAGAGGCAATTTTGTCTATGGCCACATCTTCTAACAAGGTTTCAAATCTTTTTTTATTAATGTTTTGAAGGACTAACCCTTTCTACTAGACCCAACCTCCATCGGCTATAATGTATTCTTATGCTAGCATTTCTTTCACAAGCATCATTATTTCTGGCGATCCAGAAGAAATATGAGCTTAGCAAGCCCGGTGTCCAACCCATCCCAAATTTTGGGTTTGTAGTGTGGGCCTGAGTCCACCTTTTGTTTTTCCTTAATGAAGTTTCTATTTTTTGGATGTCTCTCGCATAGTTCAAAATTGAACGGCCCAGCTTGTGAGAGCATGGATTCGATTTTCGGCACATCGTCGTGATTACCCACTGTCACTGTCACTGTCACTCACTCCACCGGTGAGGGCGTGAGGCTGAGACGCGTCGAATAACCGCCATCGCTGGCCTCTTCTTTGACGGCGTTGTTGAAGGCCAGTTTAGTCTCTATCCTTTTACACCGTCAAATTCAAAACTGTTGCCTCTCCAAGATCGCCGGAGACGTACGGTTGAAGGCAAAGCTGCCAACGTTGGAGCCGCTTCTCTTCTGCTCCGCCACGCGGGTAATCGGTCGTTCTTGATGATCTTATAGATTTGGTGACCTGATTCTTACTTTCATGATCTGAATTTAGTATGAATTCTGGACTTTATTGTAGTTGTGGATTGCTTTCCTTGAATAGCAATGAAGGAGTCAGGTTGCTTTGCTTGTTTGTTATCATCAGTATGGACTTTTGATTATTCTCAATTCTTCGTCAAAAATGTTGGATAAATGTTTTATTGGGTTGATGTTGATGGCACATATTTTCATCTTCAACAATATTATGGTGGGTTGGGGCGGGTATAGGCAAAACTCTAGTTGGTTGGACCTGCCTTCACGCCCTGCACTGTCTAAATGGTGACCAGGAGGAAGATTTTTAATACTTTAAACTCTGATCATGAAATGGTTTTCCTGTTTGGGTCAAAACAACTTTTCAGTTTTTTACTACTCAAGGTATTGAGGAGAATTAATGTATTGTGCCTAAACAGATGGTCCCATTCTTTGTTTTACATTCTCCGAGCTATTGTTCTCGCCCCCTTTTCCTCTAGGCATCTAAAGCAGAATTGCTGAATATCAAAGGTTAGGGAAAAATGGAGCTTTAATGTTTTTGACCATTGCACAAAAAAATGTGGGGTGGGGGTTGCAAAGAAAAGGGTAATGATAATATTATCTTACTTCAGAGTTAGTTCAATTTAAAGTTTTAAGAAGTGGAAGGGAGAAAATTCTAGGTTCTTCAATACTTTATCATTTGAAGTTAAGGAAAACTTCTTGTTTATTGTGAAAAATATGGTATAATTATTCATATCATCTGATGATATACTTATCTTTTGATAACCATCAAATAGCTTCATATTTATGAGAATTCCATGTTCAACTTCATCTTCGTTCGTCTAAATTTATTTGTCTGCTAAATCTAACTCTCATTGTTCATCTGTAAATTAATATGCTATTTTTTGAGAGGTTATTGATTGGCAGGAAACTTTCTATTCGCAGAGTGTTGAAATCTTATATTATGCAGCATGGAAGGGCACATAGATGATGAAAACAGGGGAATGGAAACCTCTGGGGATGCCGGTTTTAGTATGTACGAAGTTCAAACAATTGAAGAACCATACAATGGTATGTTGCTTAAGTCAAAGAAAGACTATTTTATGAAAGATTATTTTCCAATGCATTTATAATGGTAAAAACCTACATCTTTTCTATCTTTGTATGCTTAATATGCCTATCTATGAGTTTCTGCGAGTCTAAACCTCATGTCCCCTATTTTCTTCCAAAAAGATAATATTGGTTTCACTAGTGTGACACAATATCCGTTTGTTCACTCACGTTAATGTACTTGATAATGGAACGTGCCAAACATTACTTTTGACCCTTAAACATTTTGTTAGTTAATATAAGCTTAAATTTGTATATGAGAAACAGGGCCACATCTGTAAATGAAGGAAATATCTTGACGTCAAACCTAAAGAGAGCATTCAGCAGCACTTGACGTTGAATTAATCACTCCAAAGTTCACTTGACAATGTTGCTGTTTTTGAAAGCAAGCCCACCTTTACATCTTGAATTGACAACCCTGAAACTTGTTAAATGACCCTAATAAAATCCCAGTCACTTGATCTGCTTCAATTTTCACCTCAGCAGTTGAAATTGTTATGTCTAGTTTACACTTTGTAGCTTATTTACATAAGTTTGTGTTTGTGTTGTTCTTGGGTACACTGTATCTCCATGACGTTCCTCCTTTTGAATCACTTATTTAACATCATTTTATAGGCCTGGAATCTCAAATAGGAGAACATGGATATTGCTTCTATTAATTTTTCACATGAGGTTCATGTATGACACATTTTCTCCCTGATCTGTTAAAACAACAAAATCATAAATGTTACCTCCTGTGTTTTCTTTTATATTTTAGATGGTGAAGTGCATGATAATGAGAGATAAAGGTATTGTTCTGTGAATTCCAGATGAAAGGTGTGGATTGTTTGCGAGTTCTTCTCATGGAGAGTTACACATTTGTGAGGACCATTCCAACCAAGAACCATACGAGGGTATGGAATTTGAATCTGAAGATGCTGCCAAAATATTCTATGATGAATATGCCCGACGTGTAGGGTTTGTCATGCGTGTTATGTCTTGTAGACGATCTGAAAGGGATGGAAGAATTCTTGCCCGCAGGCTTGGATGCAATAAGGAGGGTCATTGTGTCAGCATTCGAGGGAAATTCGGACCTGTTCGGAAGCAAAGGCCAAGCACAAGAGAAGGTTGCAAGGCAATGATTCATGTCAAATATAATAAGTCTGGAAAATGGGTGATAACTAAGTTTGTGAAAGGTCATAATCACCCACTGATAGTTTCTCCTCGCGAAGCTCGCCAAACAATGGTAGGTTTGTAGTTCTTATTTTATTGTATACTAAACAGTTTCTAAACATGTCTACTGCAATTTTTAGTTATGTTCCTATTGGTTGGTGACTATAGTTTCTCGCCTAGCTTATTTTATCAAACTTTATAAATGGCTTATGGTAATGTTTGCGAATTGATCT
>QFDD01005821.1:0-11720 GCA_006871305.1 Vachellia collinsii | reverse complement strand
TAAATGGCGACCTAGACTATAATTGATTGCTTCAGTTTTTTCTTTTTCGATCTGTATAATTGATAAAATGTCAATTTGTATTGCCTATTAATGGAGTGTGTTTGTGATGGTGTTAATTGATTGATGTTCATGAACTATTGATTATTGATTCAGAATGACGATTGGGAATTGAATAACATCGTGTTCCGATTTCGTAGCTTGCTTGAAGAAGAAGAAGAAGCAGATGCTTCCGCTGGAATGGAAGAGAGAGACCCGTGGTTGGCCCCAGATAAGGTCTACCACGTCCTCTTCTGCTTCACCCTCTCTATTGTTTTCACCACCCTCGCGACCTTGACCAGATACCCCTTCCTCCGCCGCCACGCCATTTGGATCGGATCAATTGCTTCGCTTCTCGGAGGCGCCGCCAAGGAGGCCGCCGATGAGCTTGGCTACTTTCGCTCTGCTGGAGCTTCTTCTAGAGATGCGGTTGCCGACGTTGTTGGTGTGCTGCTTGCTTACTTCGTTCTCTCCGTGTTCAGATGCTCAACACGACGCGACACGGAAATGAGTCAGTTCCGAGGGATATCGCTGGTTTGATGGGGTCGATCCGAATTTGATTTTGATACGAGAAAGAGTTCAAATTTTTTTTTTGTTGCATTTTGGTACGTGGGTTGTATTTTAAGCTTGCTGATGAATTTAGAAAATAGAAGTATAAAGGCAGAATGTTGTTGTCCAATTCTGCGTTTTTGCGCACTACTTCAAAGTGAACGGTAAAGTTTCAAAATTCAATTAGGATGAGTTCTCTTAGTATGCTCGAGCATAGGATACTAAATGATATTTATTTGTATCATTCTGAAGTGAAGATATGGCATGAGGAAAGAGAGAGAGAGAGAGAGAGATCAACTGGGCTCTGAATTTGGAGTTGACTTGAGATGATAGAACCTTTACTGGATATCTTCACAGTTGTAGAATTCTGCGTATTTAATGATTTCCTGATTGATGCTGGTCCCTGCCACATGGTACAAATTTTCTTTTGGGTGAACTAGGCTGGGCTATAAATTTCATTCTACAGATGGAGATATATATACATACGTGTGTGTGTGTGTGTGTGTGTGAATGCAAGAATGACAAGTTATTAGATTTCCTTGACATAACTGACTCTGTTCATTGCGGTCTTGAAATTTTTATATGCTTAGCCAAAGTCAATACTTTGGCAATCACACTTGTCCTTGAATTGAATAGTATTATATCCATGGTGCTGTGACCTAGTTTGAAAGGCTGTTATAAGGTTTTTCTCTCTGCTAATCTGGATCTAAACTTCAAAAATCCCAAGTTCTCTTGTTGTTTGAGCTTAGGCAAGGCTTTCTAAATTCATATACAAAGGCTTCCACCATCATTACTTTCACGAATAACGGTTACCTTTGCTTCTTAGAGTTTCCCTTGCCAAGAAGAAGAATTCAATATCAAACCCTTGCAAATTTTTATTCCTGGGCTGGGAATGAGAGTAGAATGAGATCATTGAGTATTAAATCTCTTTATGATGCGGAAAAAGGCAGTTCTTTAATGGCTGTTTTATTTTATTTACTGTAAAACTTCTCCAAGATAGTTACGACTTGAGCATTTGGAAGCTCTGTTGACATTTATAATAGAAAGAAAGTTGAAATGAGAACAACATTTAGACTATCAATAAACATTACTATATTTCATAACCCAAGGATGAGACTTTCCTGATAACTCCAGAATCAGCTTGGAGTTCCGTAGAAAGAGACTCCATTTGTGATTATTTATGAAGATGCAGAACTTTGTCTGAAAAAATGGTTCACATGTACCTCTGCACTCCCTAAGTTCTCTTTGATTTCCAGTGGGATATGCCAAATGTGCACATTGCTTTGCATGCGTAATATATCAACTGATACATATTGACTTGGATATATATTGCATATCTATTAAGTGGATGTACCAAGCAGTATTTATTTTTTGCTTGCTTGACAGAAATTTTATAATATGAACCACAAACATCTTGTGGCCGAGTGTCTAATAAGCACATGAAACACAATCTTATGGCCATGCAGATGAGTCACTTTCTGAAGCTTCGGGGCGTTGAAGCCTTTCCTTGTGTTTCACTGTCTGCTTCTGGAAGCTTGACTGCTGTGTAGATTCCTGCCCCACCAAGAGCTCCTAGTATAGGAGCAATGAGATAGACCCATATGTCTTTGTAGTTACTTGCAGCAATAGCTGGACCTAGTGTTCTCACTGGATTCATTGATCCTCCTGTTGCTGGTCTGTGAAACATGATGAAGCAAATGTTTGAATCATCAATCAATATACATTATATAGGATCAATTTGAAACTCCACTATTTATAAACCAAGACCAATGTAGTTTACCTAAGTCTCTGTAACGTGAAAAAACATGTCTAGTAGGTTTTTATTGTGTGGTCATTTGTTGAAAACTGTCTCATGCACTATGAAGCAAGGATATTGGTATGTGCATGGGAGGTTGCAAAATGATAAGTTCTGAGGTGTCTATGTTTTTAAAGTATCATTCCTTGTCTGTTTTTTCAACATTTCTTGAACACAAACGATTTTTTTTGGGAGTGTAATGCTTTATGCCTTTATGGTCATCAACTTTGATCAATCTGTGAATAATATATATAAATAATTGATTGTTAATAGAAGACAATAATATTGTGCATTCAATGTAACCGATCTCGTTTAATAAGTTTTGAATAATAAATCTGACAAAAAGATGATGTTCCTGGAAAACAGAGCAATAACTGTCGTTAGATTTGAGTAGCAAGGTGGGAAATACCCGGCAATAAGTACGTTGAGCATGGCAGTCGCTCCCACTGCAATTGCAGCAAGCTCCCCCACCTGCATAAAAACGCAGAATCAACTATATTATTATCCTTATTATGATATGATATACCCATCTTTGTTATATTTGGTTGACTCCTTTGAGTAATGACGAGATGGATACAGATGCTTTGGGAAATTATCTGGCTCAAGCCCTATTCATGATAGTCGTATTTATATCTTGTTAAGCATATAGAAGATGTCTTATTTGAACACGAGACTGTTGGATTTCATTGAAGGAAAGGTACAAGGTGAAGGAAAGCTCAAAGAGATTATATTGATCTTATATAAATGTACTTAATTTAATATGGCAAGGGAATAAGGATTCGACCAAACCAGAAATAGGTTAGCTCAGGATCTGGTTTCATACTGAGAAGATCAATTACTTTAACTACTGTATCATTTTTTTTCAAAACGATTTTTGGACATCCGTGATCCTTGAATCTTAGTAGGGATGCAACAGGAAATTATCGTAGTTTAAACAAGGAACATCCCCAAAAGTTATCTCTTCTTTTTCTCTCCTTTCTCTATTTCTTGTGAACAGCCTTTTTCAATCATAATGTCCTCTTTTTCCAGATTTCAAGTCATATTTTAGTAAACTAGAGTTCTTGAATAAAATAATACTCACAGCTCTTGTGTCGGTGGCCACTGCTGTGACAACAAACATGAGAATAAAGCTGATAAGGAACTCTAAAGCAAAAGCTTGAGCATATCCTCCTGAAGGAACTGTGACTCCTCCGCTAATGAAGGGGTGAAATATCCCCTTTAATGCAAATGCTGCACATATGGACGCCATAACTTGTGCTCCAATATACACAGGAACCTACAATATAGAAGTAAAATTTAGCTTTGTAAGCATTAGTCAACTTAAACAAAAGAGGATATAATGTTAAAATAGAGAAAAGGGAAAAAGACAAAAAGGTTTTCACATGTTTCCATGTGAAGTGCTTTAAAGCGGCAAAGGAAATGGTGACTGCAGGGTTGAGATGAGCGCCGGAGATGTGACCAGTGGCGAGGATGACAACCATAGCAGCAAGACCAGTAGAGGCAGCACACCCAATTAGAGTCTCAGAACCTGGTGTCCTTTGGTTCACAATAGCAGTAGAAATAGCAGCAAACATGAGAATGAAAGTTCCTACAAACTCAGCTCCTACCTGTTTGAACACCAAACTGTTGATATCAGCACATCAAGGAAGAATGGATCAGTGTTATTTTCGAATTGTTATCATTTCCCAGGGAAAAAATGAGCTTAGAATAGAAATAAGGTGCAATTTTTATCATATATCTCTGTTTGATGTACCTTTCTTCCAAGAGGGATAGGTGGGGGAGGCAATGAGCAAGAGACTTTGGGTAAGCTTCCTTCTTCTAAGGTCCATTCTTCTTCAGCACTGAGACACTTGTTCATGAGAATTGATTTTTTACCAAACAGTGAAGCACCAGAAGTCACTGAAGTTGCAGATGTTGAAGGGACTGCTGGAGTTTTCTCATTGCCCATCTCTCCTGTGGTAACAAATTCCTTAGACCGAAAAAAGAACAAAGACTATGGTTTCAAATGTTTGTCTCTTTGTGAAGAGAATTTTGAAACCGTGTGGCATATATAGAAGCTGTTTACTGTACTTGAAGAATCCAAATGGAAGAGAGAGCAAATATAATTAGTGGCTGAAAAAGCTGGAGAAAAAAAGGAAAGAACGTAGCTATGGCTTCAGAAATCAGAAGTAGACCACGTGACACTGCAAGGAGTCTTGAATATGCCACTTTCAAGAGCCTTTAATGAAGTTTTCCCTTCTCTATCATAAAACTGCAACTCCATTCTCCCTTTTCCTTTTTTTTTTTTTTGGTTTAAAATTTATTTTCTTTCTTGACCATCTGATTTCTGTGTATTGGCTTCCTACACTAATTAAGCAGATCAATCCATCAACTAATGTAAGTTCTTGTCTTATAGCAATCAATCATCTGAATTCCCAAACACGTTCTTTTGTCTGTACTAGTTTATATAATGAGAGCACCATGGGTTTATGTGTACAGCAATTTGCAAGACTAGGAAATTCCACATGAATAGCAGGTCAATACATTTTTTGTGTTTACACAATTTCAGGTCTGTGCCTCTAACCATTGGCTGCAGTGCTGTTACCATTTAACAAGGAGTTCAAAAGCATGTTTGGTTTCCATTAAAAACAGCCAAAACCCCGTTTTCATAAAATAAATTAAAAACAATAGATTTTGTGAAAAAAGTGTTGTTGATAAAATGAAAATGTTTGAATCCATATGTAAATTACTAAAAAGGACAAGTTAATGTAATGATTACACAAGGTACAAAGGAATGCTTTTGAATAAAGGCTATTTTTAATACTGACTATCAACAAAAATCTCTTTTCAAAAACTAATCTAAACAGCTTCCATCAAACTGTGGTTGGGATCTATAATCAATTTTTGCTTTTGATCAAAGGTTTGAATGGTTAGGAATCGAAGAGGAAAATTAATGTTTTTTTAATGGCTTTCCTAGTTTCATTTGGTTATGGCGAAATTCAATCTATGAAGGCCCTGAACAAACCAGTACATTAAGTAGTGCAGATATATGGCATTTTCAATATTAATTACCCATATCCCACTCAACTTCATGCATTGTTTTGGCAATCAGCAAAGATAGATCAGTTTAAGGCTTACATATCTAACCAACACAAGAGGTTTATGGCTAGGAATCAAACCCCAACCACCCCACCCCCCCCTCCCCGGTTTTTTTTTTTTTTTGGGGGGGGGGTGGCGGTGGGATAGTGTTTTTTGAATGGCTTTCCTAATTTTCATTTGGTCTCGGCGAGATTCAATCTATGAAGGCCGTGAACTGATCAGCACATTAAGTAGTGCAGATATATGGAATTTTCAATATTAATTACCCATATACCACTCAAGTTCATACATTATTATGGCTAACATATGTAACCAACACAAGAAGTTTACACCTGTGCTGAGAATTTTAGTGATGAGCATTAGCATATTTGATAGGGAAAGGGTCTTCATGATTCTTCCATTCATATATTATTAATTTTGGTCCATCTATTTTTTTGTTCATTTTTCTTTACCATTCATTCCTTCACCGGACGGTTGTAGAGATGATGGTGATGAAACAGGACCAGTGCCAGTCCACATCAAACATTAACATTGAGCATAAATTAGAGCAATTGATTATAACTCTGTTTTTAACTTTTTGTCAAAAAGGGTATGTAATTTAGAATTAAGCAAATGCAACTTGTAGTCAAGATAAACTTGAAACACCTTAAAGGAGGAGAAAAAGTGTGATGAGGAGAGGTTCTCTTTGTTTTATACGAAAAAGTGTGAAGTGTGTTTGGAATTACATTGGGGAGCAACCAAAGTTGCATTTTGGCAGAAAAACTCAACATTTACTTATGCCAAAAGCACGTTATAATCCCCATCAATATGATGATTCCAAACATGTTCTAAAAAAGTTATGCCGCAAATATTTATTAAGATTATCATCAGTAGTAGAATTTAAATCCACATCCTTATGCATATCAAGTTGCATCCTTAAGGATGCATACTAATACTCATTGGCAAAGAGATTTTGTTACTATTTATTTTATGTGCTTGAATTATAGAACACTTTTTTGAAGATTGGGGTTTTAGCAACAGCATTTTGGGAGGGATATTTAGCATGTGTAATCATATCGTTGTTCATGTGTAGTGGTGGTGCCAAAATTTTCTTGACTACTTAGTCAAAAGCTTTCAATTCTTATAGAGAGAATCAGCTACCATTTTGGTGTATATTTTTAGTTAATGATAAAGAGCAAACATGAATCTTCAAAGACAAGGTTTCTTCAATCACAAAGAATCAGGATTTTGGATTACTTTGATAATAGCTTGCAAAGCTACTCAAAACATATACATATTCCAATGACACTAAATAGAAGCCGAAAAACTATATATAATTCGTCTACAACTAAGTTGAATGGCTCAAAATGAGCATAGGCACTACTACAAAAGGGAAATAAAACAAATGCATAAACGTAGGAAGCTGCTCACCATCAAGAGCGTTGCATGACAAATTCTTTTAAATGTTTTTTGTACCTTTTAATATTGTTCTTCACTTTCTTTATTTTGAATTTTATTATATGATGTGATTCTATGTGGCATCCCAGTTGGCGTTCAAGGTGGCATCCTAAATGATGTTCAACAGGACATCCAAGTTGACATCTTACATGTTTACCAATGACACCCAAATCCTAGGTCGTTTGCCATGTCATCAACTCAGTCAAAGCCAAGTTATCCAAGAGGAGAATCCATGTGAAGAGATTTATTTTCAAGAGGGTCCAATAATAGTTCATTCAAAGGCTACTAAACTAATGTTCTATGCCCCCATGAACTTCATGATCTCTTTTGTTGTTTAATGTATTACACTGCACAGTACATGCAGTACTGGCATTAGAATTTCACATTTCTCCTTTTTAGCTGATAATGCTGCTGTACTTTGCCATCATAGTTCTTGAATAATATAATCTCACATGCAACTGCAAAATTAGACTGCTAGTTTCTGAACTACTTGACTACTCATGACTCAACTAGACTCATTAGTCATTACGTTTAAAAACTAAATAAGGCTGAAATTATATTCTTTGGAAGTGAAACATCAAATCACAGGTGAAACCCTAGTAGTAGTATTAGGAGGCACAAATTATGTTTGTCTGTGATTTGTACAATTGTGGTTGCTTCCTTCCAAGGTTCCTTCTTTTTCTTTGTTCCAGTACTTAAATCTCATCCTACAACTGGTCAGCCACTATCATGTTGAATCTGAAAGTCACATCAATGGCTCATAGATTTCCACAGTGTGGATGAACCAAATAAAACATCATGCACAAAAACATCGTTCAACATTCATATGATGTTTTTTCATATCACACCTGGGGAGATTTTTTTTTTTTATGTGTATTTGAAATTACAGCATCTTTTCAAACTCTTTCGCGTCAACTCATATGTATCCTCACAAACCATTCAATATATATTGTTCCATTGTGAAACATTTTGGGAAGATAATTGCTGTTAATGTGTATGTGATTGTGGCTAGAAACGGCTACTTTCAGAAAAATGAAGAGAAGTGCATCATACTCCTCTAATTCTAATTGTAAGAATCAGTTAAGGGTTCGTATTGATTATAAAGATAACATTTTAATTCATTTTACCTAGCAAATTTATAAATTTTTTCTCAAAACCATCATTTCTTTAAGTGGTTTTTATCAACAAATAATGTTCTACTAGGTTGTTTTGAATCTTATAGCAGCCTTAGGATGTGGTCCAAACTAGTCATCTTAAAAAAAAACACTTACATAATGAAGATTACCTCACAAAAAATCTTTGATTTCACCAAAGAATCTATGGAAGCAAAGGAAAGAAGATTACATTCGTTAAAGGACCTTTCAATGGCAGGCCCTACTAATTATGAGAAGACAAGTTTCAATGACTGGTTCAGATTACTCCACCATGTATATCCTGGGAAGGATGATTTAAGTGACTAGTAAGAGCCACTAAAACTTAGTCATGAGCATCAGATTCCAGGTTGAAGAAAGTCATATTATGCTATTCATAAACCATTAATAGTGTAGCTCACCTCATATTTATATATATATATATATATATATTTTTTTTTTTGCCAACACCTCATATTTTATATATACAAAAAGCTTTTGAAAGACCACAGTCTTGAAAGACCACAGTCTAGTTTTGTAGCATTACTAGTAGGCCTTGCTAAATTAGTCATTTCTTAATACCTAAACAGGTAGTGGCAAATACTGTAAAAATCTAGTGATGCATAAGGAAGGGCAGAAGAATAAACCACCAACACCAGTCATTGCAAGATTCTATATTCTATATAGAAAGTGGACTTTCCCAAAATAGGTAACCAGTGATGTGTTTGTTGTCTATTTATGGTTTTCTCTGGTCAGGGCACTGAAAATTCAAAGTACTGTCCCAATAAATTGTTCGATAAGGAATTTTTTTTTTGGCCAAATGTTCGATAAGGAATTAAGCAACATATTTTCTTCTGTATAAATTGTTCAAACAGTATTTATCATCATCATTTAAAAGATAGCAGGTAAAATTAATCATTTCATCCTTTTAGTTTTGACCAAGTTTCAATAAAGTCCTTAAACTCTAATAGAGGGATAGAATGCAAAAAAGGTGAAATATTTTACATGTTAAACGTTTTCACCTTTTTCATTTAAAAAATAAATGAAAGATTTAAAAATGATATGATGGGGATAGAAGTGAAGAATGAAGTAAAATCCTTTTTTTTTTTCAAAAGAACGAATTTCTCACAATTTTAAACTTTATTTCATTTTGTAGTATTGGAAAGTATTCCAGTATCAATCAAACCATAGGAAAGACGCTTCATTTTGTATTCTCGTTGATCATAATATTGAAGCAATCCAATACATTAACACTCAAATGTGGTTCCCCAATTAAAAAATGGGAAATTAACATGAGACCTTAAAAAATATATTTAATTACAGTTTAATGACAGGTGTGTGGAAAATATAATGATAAGTTTCAGTGCAAACAACAAAATATTTATTCTTTTTTTTATAAATAACAACAGATTTATTCTTCTTATTTGTTATTAAAACTTTTTAATAAACTCATGTTCTTAGAACCACATGGTAATTCCCCCGTTAAAAACTGTCTAGATATCATTTTATCTACGAACCTGCCCAGCCCCCAGGGGACGAATAAAAGGATAATTTGAAAAAAAAAAATACAATCGACAAATGGGGAAAAAACAGACCAAAATCCTGACTGGTTTTTAAATTTTTTGTATTTTTAAGAATCTTGCTCCTTTTTGAAATGCCAAAATTTTAAAAAATCAGAGCAATACAATAAACAGTTAAAAACCAGCTCATGGTCCAGCATACCCATAAAAGATAAAACCCAACATTGAGAAAACCTAATAAGAAAAACCAGACAAGTTCCGGTCTGAAAACCGAACCATATATTTAAAAAATGACGCTGACATAAAATTTTAGAAGTCTGTTGAATACTTAGGTTACATAAAAGAAAACAAATCCACCTCAGTCATCCCTCCAAGCTTTATCATTCATTCATGCACAAACAGTAATTCTTAAATCTTGACAATATGGATAGACTAAACCTTCAAAAGGGAAATTATTATGAGATTCTAAAGAAAGGATTTAAATACCAAAAAATTTACATTAGGAAATAAAAAATATAAACATATTGTCTTTTTTTGTATTGACTTCTTCGCATTGCATATTCCTCAGTTATTATTAAGCTCTTGGGTAATCAAATTGCTTTTGTGAGACCAGGTATTAACTCCCCCTTTTAAAAATTTCTCGTAGAAAATAATAGGTAATCAACATTACACCACTGGTGTAACGTTATATCACCAGAGGAAGATGGAAGTAAACAAGTAGAATCATTGTCGGATGCTTGCGTGAGCAATGGGATGGAGAGACAGGCTTCCCCACTACATACAAGCAAGTGCTTCAACGACAAGGAGACATGTACATTAAATGTCATTATTGTTAATGTTCCAGTAGATCCTCGTTTGCACAGGCCTGCAATTTTCATTTTTTCCAAGGTTTCAGTCATCTCCTTTTGCAATTAAATCAATTATTATCCACTTGGATGATGTCCCCCAATGATAGGATGATATGTAATGGCTCCATAGTGTATATGGCCTAGATCTAGTGGCACCATGCTTTTTTTTTTTTAGAAAAAAAAAAAAGGATGGTATTGACATATAAGAAACCAACTTGTCCAAAGCTGTGGCCTGTGAATACTGGTTTTCTTTTAGTAGCAGAAGTCCTTGCATATTTTTTCTTACTCCGTTATGCACTGGTTTATCCAGACAAAATCCAAGTCCAAGATATTTGCCTCCAAAAGTACTTCAAACTTGCAGCTGGGGCAAAGGGTAGTTGCGTCAGTCAGAGAGCTCCATGAACGTTAACAAGTATCACATTTGAGCCATTTAAGGGTGACTCACTTCAATAAATGCCAACACTGACATTCACCTTTTCACTGTTAAATATAAAATATCAGATCAGGTATAATGCTTCACGCACATGCAAGGCACACCTAATGTCTTGGTTAGTCAGAACGTACAAGGTACCTAATCAGGTCAATTGTTGCATACGACTGCCACTTAGAAAGCAACAAATATTATTTATACGCTGCCATCAAATATAAAATATATAGCTCCTGGTATCCTATGAATAATAATAACTGTGACTGGCAAAAAAAAAAAGAAGAATAATAATAACTGTGGAAAATAAAAGAAATTGAGGTGTTACAAGATCAAATCAATCTCCTCAACAAACTCAAACAGAATAACTCTTATATACAGAACTGAAACTCAAACAGAATAATAATGTCTTGGTTGAGAAAAATATTTGAACTGAAAATAATAATACCTTTACCTCCACTTTAACAGGCAGCTTAAGCTTTAAAACCTGAAGAATAATATCTGGTACATTAACATATACAGAAATGACAAAACAACACTCCCTGCCGGCCCTAGTAAAACAGATAGCTAAAACAAATTTACTTGAGATCTCTCAAGAAAAATGAAACGCAAGATCCCCCCCCGGGGGGGGGGGGGAGTGGCAATTATTTATCCCTTAGAAGTCAAGTACTCTAGAAGCAAATTCATAATCACCCCTAAATTGTTCATGGATTACGATATTTTCTTTCTAAGGATATGCAAATAGGCCAACAGAAAAACAAATTCAGTGTATTAATAAAATCAAGATTTCTTCACCTTATCGCCAAGAAAAGTAATGTGTCAGTATAGCAGGAATAGATGACAGTGCTGAGAATACGACAAATTCAGAGCACCAAATTACTCGTTCTATATTTTTGAACCCGC
>QFDD01005819.1:0-10225 GCA_006871305.1 Vachellia collinsii | reverse complement strand
AATAATGCAGATTTGCTTCTGGCAAGTTTTTGTAACTTGTAAATGTAAACTAGGTTGCTGAATATGCATTGGGAAATGCATGGTGTTCCATTTAATTGGCTTGTGTAGATACAACTTTGTTGGTGTTTCAAAACAATGCCTAACTCACATTTTGGAGTTTGTAGCTGCCATATACTCAATGTCATCATTACTGCAATTTGTAGAACCTCTTATACGACCAATGTAGTCAAAGGTGAAAGGTGTCATTGTAGCACTAGATCTCTAAAATGCTTTAAGGTTTGGGTTTTATAGTTTCTCTTTTTGGCCTTTAAGTCTTTTAAAATTGATGCCCTGGTCTTGTAATCTGTCCCTTCCCTGAAAATATCCAAATACATTGAGAAGCACAAGGTGCTCACCTTGACAGAAGGGAAAATTCCAAATGTACCATCAGCAAGGTTTTCTGTTGAAGCCAGCACCTCTCGTCTTGTGAGGTTGAGAGGCTCTGGGCTACTTGAGCACCTTGCCTCAGTGCCACCTTAAACTACAATTTTTGACTGCATCTTTCATTTTCTTTTATGATATTCTGGTAGTAAATTTTTATTTCAGGAAATATAGATTGCAAGATAGTGAAGGAAAAGGTAGTAGATGTTCCTTTCTTTTTGTTATCATTCCTTCTGTAATAGGAACATATGGCTTTCTTTCATTGCTTAAAATGTCATCCTGTGGAATTCAATGCTTAGCTTCAAGCCAGTCCAGATGACAAGCAGCAGCATTTTCATATTACTCAAGTAAATGTCCCAACGTGGAACTTTGTCCGTCAGATATTTCTTTAAGACAGAACTACAGAGAACCATTTTTTTCCATCAGAGAATAAATTTGATGTCTTTTTCCATTTGCACATCTTTACTCATCCTGCGTTTTAATAAATGTGAAACTTGAGGTCATTTTAAATTTCTTTCTTTCCTTACTTATATAATGTTGAAGTGTTTCTGTATCAATAAATGAGTAAATAAATAATGAGAAATAGACTTGTTACCCGTCCTTTGAAATATAATAAGTGTAAAAGTTCGATATCTAATTTGAATATAAATTTGGAAAGGAAATATATCTCTTTTATATCATTTGTGCCCCTTTACTAGAAACAAGGAAACCTATTTTCTGTCAAAGACTTGAAGTATTCAAGAAAAGATATTGTTTTATAATTTATTCCTTTGAAGGGATCTAATTAATGATTATAGTGGTATATAACTGCTGCATTTTTATCTATTTTCTTGTTTCTGCTGAAAATATGAACATACATTCAATTATGCATAGCTTCTTAAAACGTACACTGAAGTATGGCTGGCTTTTTAAACGGCACAGTTGAATGCATCAACTTGAGTGGTTGTATTAAGTCCTTGTGTGAAAAATTATAAAAGAGACTAATTTTACTCCATCTGCAGGTTGTGTTAAAGCAGATGTTTTGTTCAAATTCCATGTTTCTCATGCCTCAGTATTGTTTAAAGTGTTTTATTGATTGATGATTTCTTCATGTGGATATTTATATTTTTCTTTTTCAAGGATTTTTACAAAGTGTTGGAGGTTGATTATGATGCAACTGATGAAAATATCAAATTCGATTACCGAAGGCTTGCACTGGTTGGTTAGCTATCCCAATAGCTTCTGGAGTGGCTCTCTCTATGCTTATTCATTCTGAAGTTTCTTTTTACGAGAAGTTTTAGTTCTCACTCATCCTTGATTGTGCTTGGATTTTTGTAGAAATGGCATCATGACAAGCACGGAGGTGACAGTGCTGTTACTGCAAAATTCCAAGAAATCAATGAGGCTTACAGTGGTAGCTACAGGAAATGTGCATGTGGTTTTTGATTGTACATTATTGCTTAATTGTGCATATTTTGGCTATTATTCTTGCTTATTAAGAGTTGATTAATTTAATCATTTTGTAAGGTATATTTTGGTAGAAAAATTGCAAGCCACTTGGAGAAGCATTTGGAGAACAAAGTTGATTCAAAACCATATTAGGAAAGTCAAAGAGGAAGAAATGGAGGTCAATTTATGGGTAGAACATATTAATTTGAGGTGATTTCCAGAGGTAAAATGAGCTGCAGCGCACTTATCTTGGCTATAGCGCACTTTCAACCCGAGAGGAACTTAGTTGCAGCTCAAAACAGTTCAGTCGCGGCCTAGTTTTGACAGCAAAACGCACAGCATCAGTAATGAACGAAAAATGGGATTTTTAAGGCAAAAACTGGAGAGAGAGCCTGACATTCTGCACTTCTTGGGAGCATTTTGGAGCTTGGGTCTACTAGGGTTTGGGTCTTGAAGAGCTTGAAGCAAGAGATTGAGCTTTAGAAGAGATTTTGAGCCTCCTTCTCTTGGTTTTCTCCTTCATTTCCCTTTCCTCTATTGTAATCTGTTTTGGGCTATGATTCTTCTTGTGATTTGTAGCTTGTGGTTGAATATGAGTAGCTAAACTTTTCATTCTAGGATTATTTTGAACCTTTGTATGGATTAACTCTTAAATACTCCTCTCCTTTTGTGATTAATGATATATATGTGTTCATTTTACTCTTTGCTTAGTGCTTCTAAATGTTTGATCACCATTTAGATGTTGGGTTCACTTGATTGATGCTTGAGAGGGCTAGGTTGAGTGTAGAACTTGAGTAAAATGGTGTAAGAACTTGAAATTTGCATGATGAAAGGATGGTTTTGTTGGCAAGATAGAGATATACTTGTTAGCCTTGCATAGTTATATTAGGATTGGAGCTTGAAAATTGGGTTTTATTAATTGTAACAAGAGATTAAGCAATTAATGGAAGCAAACACTTGTTTTTGACTTGAGAAAGCTTTTACAAGTACTTTTAGAATCGTAGACTATCACATTTATATATTAAGAGCATTTAGGAGAGGAAGTTATTTTAAGGTTATGAATTACAAGGGGGAGAAATAATTCTAGGCTTCAAAAAAATCATCCTTGAAGTTAAAGA
Organism: Vachellia collinsii; assembly: GCA_006871305.1. Taxonomy (NCBI): domain Eukaryota; kingdom Viridiplantae; phylum Streptophyta; class Magnoliopsida; order Fabales; family Fabaceae; genus Vachellia; species Vachellia collinsii. The sequence continues at coordinate 7,259 of QFDD01005819.1, read as the reverse complement.
ATCAATTGTTTTTATCACTTTATAGTTTTAGAAATTAGTTTTCAAAATTATCATTTCATATCAAATGTTTGGTTTGTTCAACTTGATTGAATGCACCTAGCCTTTTGATTGGTTGAGATTTTTAAGCAAATCCCTGTGGGAACGATACTTTCTCATTACTTTGTTACTTGACACGACCCGTGTACTTGCAGTGCGAACAATATATATATTTTAATGAAATTTAAATAACTTCATACATAACCATGAGTTATCAATAGTAGTGTGTATATAGTCAAAGCTACTAGAAGAGTACATAATTTTATTTCTTTAACCATATGCACATGATGGATACGTCATGGTTATATGAAATTTAAATAACTTTACTCTTAATCATTAGCTAACAATGACTCGCATTTAGTCAAAAGAGGGATAGAAGTGTCTTTCAGATTTTTCACCACAGATGGAAAATGGGTTTCCTATGCATAAAGGAAAATCAATTGCGGCCAGAAAATTTGCAAACCAAAAACGCGCAAACGATAAAAATTCAAGATTTTCCTTTTCCTAGCCTGATTTTCCGTGATCCAAATGGCCCTAAACGTTAACTAAGTTGCGGAATATGCAAAAGGAGATGCATTAGGAAATGCATGGTGTTCCATTTAATTGACTTGAGTAGATACAACTTTGTTGGTGTTTCAAAACAATGCCCAACTCACATTTTGGAGTTTCTAGCTACAATATACTCCGACAATGTCATCATTACTGCAATATGCAGGAGTTTGATGATGAACTTAAAATGTTTCCTATATATATGTCGATAGCTGCTCCCTGTAATTCAGTGGCCTTTCTCCAACTATATGCTTTTTTAAGCTTTCATCCTTTATGAGTTTACATGCCTAGAGATTGTTATCGTCATCATTTGAGTATTCTCCTTTATTAATATGATTTTGGACTGTAGAACCTCTTATATGACCAACGTATGCAAAGGTGAAAGGTGTCCTTGTAGCACTAGATCTCTAAAATGCTTTGGACTAAGGTTTGGGTTTTCTAAAGTTTCCTGTTTTTGCCTTTAACTCTTTTAAAATTGATGCCCTGGTCTTCTAATCTGTCCCTTCCCCGAAAACATCCAAATACACTGAGAAGCATAAGGTGCTCGCCTTGACAGAAGCGAAAATTGCCAAATGTGCCATCAGCAAGGTTTTCTGTTGAAGCCAGCACCTCTCATCGTGTGAGAGTGAGAAGCTCTGGGCTACTTCAGCACCTTGCCTCAGTGTCAGAAAAAATAGACTGCAATATAGTGAAGGGAAAGGTAGTAGATGTGCCTTTCTTTTTGTTATCATTCCGTCTGTAATAGGAACATATGGCTTTCTTTCATCGCTTAAAATGTCATCCTGTTGAATTCAATGCTTAGCTACAAGCCAGTCCAGATGATAAGTAGCAGCATTTTCATATTACTCAAATAAATGTCCCAATGTGGAACTTTGTCCGTCAAATATCTATTGAAGACAAAACTACAGAGAACCATTTTTTTTCCATCAGAGAATAAATTTGATGTCTTTTTCAATTTGCACATCTTTACTCATCCTGCGTTTTAATAAATGTGAAACTTGACGTCATTTTAAATTTCTTTCTTTCCTTACTTATAATGTTGAAGTGTTTCTGTATCAAATGAATAAGTAAGTAAATAATGAGAAATACACTTGTCACCCCTCCTTTGAAAGATAATAAGTGTAAAAGTTCAATGTCTAATCTGAATATATAAATTCGAAATGGAAATATATCTCATTTATATCATTTGTGCCTCTTTAGTAGAAAAGGGAAATGCAATACCCTTAGTTTTATCCTATTAACATACCCAGCGAAAGCATTTGAAATCACTTTAGTTGGCCATAACATGTCAAAAATGAAGTTTGAAAATTTTTGTTTTTGGATTACTATTCATAACACTCCAAAAATGGCCTTAATTTTGAAAAATCACAATTAGTTGTACGAAAATCAAAATTGAGTAATTCTAAGTTTTATAGGAAGATAACTGGACAAAATTGACAGAAAAATAAGTTCTAGATAGTTTCAATTAAAAATCATATCTAGTTTTAATTTCAAAAGGTACGATTCATTTGGTCATTTTTTATTTTTCTATTATTTTTGTTTAACTTTCGAAGGGCATATATCTCAGCATGGTTATCGGATTTGAATGAATTACCACTCATTTTAAAGAGAAAAATCAGATCTATTTGGTGGTAAAATATCACATTATATTTCACTCAATTGCTTCAAAACGAATCAGTCAACTTTAGGTCCAATTTTATTTACTTTTATCTCCCTTTTGTTCATACTTGATCCAATTGAAGTATGATTGCTTTAACTTGCAATATTAATGTCTTTGGAACATCTTGATCTATTCTAGCATGCTTGAAAATAAAATATACTACTATACATGCTATCAATTATAATCAACACATAATACCCTTATGAGTGTTTGCAACCTTCAAATGCTCATCAAGCCTTTACCATACCTCTAAGCATTCTCCTTCTTTCTTCTTCTCTTCTTGGATAAAGATAGCCCTAGGATTTGGTTACATTGATTGGATAAGATTCTTGGGAATCTTAGTAGCATAAGCAACTATTATTCAATCATATACATGCATTTAAAAACATGATACATGCCCATAACTTATTTAAGACTAGAATATTATACATACCTTATGTGTCACATAATACAACATAGACCAAATCATCATTGTATAAAAGCAATCTTCATCATATCATAACCTTATCATTCACACCATGGCATGTTATCCAAATCATAGCAAAACAAGTAATCATGCAATAAATACAATAAAATGTAATTAAAACAATAATTGTAAAGCTGCATCTTCTCCTTGCTTGTCTTGGTCCCTTGCTTGTCAACTCTTACCTTAGTGTCCAATGGTCTTAGATAACATCACATAAAAATTAACAGCTCATTAAGACCATTGATCTCATTACTTCTTCCTAACCACTTCTACATGCTCTCTTTAACCTTGTTTTTGCATCTTTACATTCCTAGAAATCAAATTAATTTTTTAAAATTTATCCATTGGGGTAAGAAAGGTCACATCCATTCAAAATTCATCCATAAGAATAAAAAAATTAAATTTAGAAAAATAGAATGTGGCCTTCCTGATCCTAAATGGAAGAATTATTTAAATAAACATAATCTATGAAATCTTCATGAAAAATTATTAAGGGAACTTGAAAGTCTTTTTTTATTAGTTTGATTTGATAAAATAGTAAGGACTAAATGATAAGTAAATTAAAAGTTGGGGATTAAAGATTAATTTGCCCTAAAAGAATTTGCTAAAAATTAAAAGAAGGGATGAAAATGCACCAAATTAATAAGATGAGAGATAAAATTGCACCAAAAAGAAAAGATTAGAGTGTTGGGTATACCTAAAAAATAAGACTAGGGTTATATTTACTATTTTACCCTTTCATTTATTTAATCAACAAAATTTCTAAAAAAAAAATCATGTCTCCTGAGAGGCTTCTAAAAGTACCATCTATGTTCAGATGCACAGTGTCCTTCTTAATATGCTTCTACAATTAATTTTCTTGTTACAGGAAATTCCAGTTCATTAATTTTTGACCCATAAGATGCACTTGGAAGATATAAGCAAAACATTTGAGCTAATGAACCATCCAGATTGTGTCAAAGTTGTGGTCAAGATGTGACATCATCGATCATGTGACCTTTTTCTATTAAAAAGAAAAACTAAATATCAAATAATTAAAGAATGCCCATTGGGAATGAGATTTTTTTTTTTTATCTAATGCGAATGACACTGTCACTATGTAATTTATCACTATATAATGCAACAATATAATTGATTTGCACCTCGATATTTTAATAAACCAAGCCTTAAACCGTTCTAAGTCAATTTGCACCTCATTAATGATTTGCAACTACACACAACTAATTCATCCTCCAAGTCAATTAGACTTAAATGCATTCTCCAAATTAGCGCATTAAAGACAAAAACGGTGACGAACAACCTTTTTTTTATCCTCACAAGATAGGTAAGAATTAAAATTTCCGAGAACAATTCATGGTTGATGAGCTTCATGACTGAGGTTGAGCAACTCCCTCGAAAGTTTCTTCCTCAAAGTTACACAAGGCTCTGCATACTCACATGTCAAGAGAACAGATTCTTTGGTTTTAAAGCAAACTACGTGAACATGCATAGACTGAGTAGATGAAGATAAATATCGTACATTAACACAATCATCATGCCGCAAAATACAAATCCCTATAGCATACCCTGTTGCTTCCAATCCAATCCATTTCTCAAAATCCAATTTCCTAATTATTTTTTCAGCCTTTGAACCACCAACTCTTGTTTCTAATAAAATGAAAATCTGTACATCTTTTCCAGGTTCCCTGGGGTACATGCGTTGATGGTATCACGAGGACCTCTTTTACTCCATGATTAAATGTGGGTCATGGGTAACGTCCCTTTCTCATACTGCCAAACTACAAAAGATTGTCCATTTGTAATCCAAGGGAAGATAAAAGAATACGAAGAAAATGGCACGAAAACCGAGTATACTTTAAAAGTGAGCGATTCTTTTGAATAAAAATTAAATGAAGTGGGTAAGAATCAAGATTCAAAAAGCCCCACCAGGTAGTGAAAATTTCCCTTATTCTTATGCCATGTAGTCCCAAAGGACCCACAGAAAGGGAAATGGTACTGTTTCAACCGCTAAAATTAAGTGTGTACGTATGTTTTATTGATTATTACAACAACAACAACAACCATACAACAAGATGGATCACTTCTATTTTAAAACACTACCCATGCCACTAAAACTTTAGATTGTGCGTGATTTTTGCATAAATAATAAATATTTCTTTTTTATTTGCAATTGTAACTTCAGTTGCATAATATCAAAATTCAGTTTCTATGAGACTTAATTTTATGATATAAATGATCAGTTGTTTAGTTTTAAAAGTCCTATACTGTGATTAATTTGTCAATAGAAATTTATCCACAATTTTTCCAAAGAAAATAATAAAGACGTCAATCTCGCTATCAATCACAGGACCCCGCTCCCGTCCGATTATACTCACATTACATGCATGCTTCTGCTGTGCTGCTCTGGGCAAAGTCATATGGGGTCACCAGGACATCCCAACCGTCCCCCCCCCCTCCCCTCTCTGTGTTTTTTCCATGCAGAGGAAAAGGAACAAGATGGTTTCATAGACCCAGTGACACGTAGACTTCATTCCTATGATTCATTATTTACTTATGTTTTGTTCCCTTTCTCTTTTTGATCCCATGCCTTTTGTTTCCCATCCCTCCCCGTTATCCCTCAGTCCTCCCTACTCCTCTCACCTATTCGACCCCATAAGGTTTCACAATTGAACAATATGGCCAATGACCTAGTGGCAGGATAGGAAACACAAGTTGGATCTCACTACCGTTAATTCCTACCCTTTTATAGTTGACAACAACCAATTTTAGTGTAGATAAGGTTTGTTCAAATCTTTTTTTTTAAAAAAAAATTGCTTTTTTCCCCTTCCGAACGCAAAGTAGCTTTCACATGGCTACCGACCATTAATGAAGACTTAAATTTTGTGGGTCCATCTCAAACAACCCCATGTCAGAGTTCATATCTCCCCACCTGACTAATGTCCAAGATTTTAATGCCAGCGTTTACTCCCTCCGTTTTTTTTTTCCTCACAAGAATTCAAATTAATTTAAAACAATAAATATATAAAAATATATAACATTTTTTAAAAGTACCGTTATATATGGATCTCATGCCATCATCTTTTGGATCTAACATCCCGTCAACAACCGACGATTTACTTGTTGATTAAGATATAACGTTACTCAATTAGACATAACTCATTCAACCAACGTTTGATATCCTATTTGATTATTTGATTGACGATTATTTGACCTTATGCAGTAATGTTTTACCATTAACTCAAATATGCACGCAGTCTTTAAGAAAAGATTGTGTTCGGACTCTCCATCTCTGTTCATAACAAATCAAAACAGTGTACATTTGGATTAGCAATACAAAATACCTTTTTAACGTAATTTACGATATAAAACATAAATACGTGGCATGAGTTTTATCTTAATTTACATAAAAATATTTTTTAACCATAGCACAAACATGCCTACAAGAAGCTAGGGATAAAATGGAGACAGTAAGCAAGAAAGAGAGAGCACCGACAGACAACGGTGAAACGCATTTAAAATTCACTGTTCTTGTTGGTCATACGCTGTTCTGTTCCAATATATAATGTGGTGCAGCCTATACAAGATAAACACGTTGTAGAAGGTGAGAACGCTAATACTTTTGGCCTCTTCATCATCTTCGTGCATTGTGCAGAGATGCGTGATGCTTTAACAGCTTAAAAGCTCACTGCTCTATGCGCCTTTGCCTCTCGCCGTCCTCTCTCTCTCTCTCTCTCTCGCTCTGCGTTTTTGCTACTCCTCCTTCAAAGTCTCAGTCTTTTCGCAGAAACAATAAACAAAGAGTCAAGATTTCTCTGCTTTCTGATTCTTGGTTGGTCGTGAGGTTGGTGGCTTGCTCTCAATTTGAGTTCTCCCTGTTTTTTTTTTTAACCTTTGGGGGAAATGAAATCTTATACTTTTATCAACTAGTTTTTCTGTTGCAATCCCTTGTTTCGTGATATTTTTGTTATTCAAATCAAAGTACAATTGGCTCATAAATTTCGATACAATGGCACAATACCGACAAGAGATTTTAAGAATGTCATGCTGCAGACAATTTGATTATTGTTGGGCAAAAAAAAAAAAAAAAGACAATTTGATTATTGTTTATTGTTGCTACTCAGGTCGGTTTGCAGTCATAGCTTGTCGGATCCAAGGCTGAAGGTCGACCGGTAAGTGTATTTAAACCTCTGGTCGTTTATGTTAAACCTTCTGCTGGATCTTGAAATCACGATCAATTAAGAGTTTTTAAAAAATAGCCAGACACGATAATGGATTCTATAAGCACTTTTTTTTTTAGACTGAAACGGGTTTATTGGATCTTCCACCACTAAACCAATCAGGATTCAAACATTTTGTGGGGAGTCAAAACCTCCCCACCATTTCCTTTGTTGAACAATTTAAGCTTCCTTTTAACGGGAGATCTTTTTTTTATTTTACTCTATAAATTTGTGATATTATATTAAGGTCTATAAGAAAAAAATAAAAATAAACTTCTCACTCATTCTATGCAACAACAATAAAACGTTTTCCTTTAGGTGAGATTATGAT
>QFDD01005816.1:0-13858 GCA_006871305.1 Vachellia collinsii | reverse complement strand
AATGGATTTAGTAGTCAACCGGCACTGTATGCATGAGAAGCGTTGGATAATAACAGAAAATTGTATGAAAAGAAGGGAGGGAGTGAATTACGTATGGTTGGGAGAGGCATCTAGAAGAGAGCAGAAAGACTGAACAGCTTGAGAAGAAGCCATGTCGTAGAGTCCCAAACCCTCGTAAAGAGGATTCCCAGAACTTGGAGCTAAATAGCCACTTCCTGCGATTACTTGCTCAGTGTTTCTCATCTTGATCTCCAGAGGAAGATCAAGCAGAGATCTCACCACCTTCTTCATCTCCGCCATTAAACCCAAAGCCACCCCATGGTTCTTCACTCTGAAACATCCCCATTCCTCGCAAGCCTCTCTCAGCTTCTTCTTCTTCATCTCCCGAGTATTGTCATCGACAGATTCTTGCAGATCGATCACTGGTATGTTGCTGATCTTTGCCATGCCTTTTTCTCCCTCCTCTTGCTTCTCCTCTGAGTCTGTGAGTGTTCTTGCCTTCAATTTGGAAAAAAGTGAGATAATATGGAGGACATAAGGGTCCCACCACGTTCCCCGCCTATTCTTCTTAATTCTTCCTCCTCAGCAATACATTCGAATTTGCGAAGGCTCGCTGACCGGAGTGTGGGTTTGGCTATTTTGTTTCATTATTGCATAGTAAAGGCAAAAGATGGGAGTGGGATCGGACTGGATTATCTTTATATTTTTAAGATAAAATAAACTACTTAATTACCTTTCCATTTGGGTTTAGATCGCTGTCAGATTTAGGTTGGTTAACTTTTCCAAAACCTTTTTCCATATATTTATCTTTAGAGAATACTCATAATCAACTAAAAAAACATGCTTTTATAAATTGGAATGAAACTCCTCTCACTTACTAATATTAAATAGGATAAAATTCTTTAAAAAAACTAATCCAATATAACTTTTTTGGGAGTGTCCAAACACTAATCCAATCACTTAAAAATTATCAGCTAATGACTCATTTTAAATTTAAAGAATTCATGTGGGGGGGCCTCCAACTCAACTCCATATAGGATAATTCATTGTGATGAGCTATAGATGATAAGGATAAAAATATATGAATATTTTTAATTGAATTTAAAAGTGTTCTTCTAGAAGAGTGAAATATGTTCACGGAGGGTTCTTCGGTGCATAATAGTCATTCTATAGAAGTGACAACCAAACCAAATAAATAAATAAATAAATAGCACCACCATCTCCGATTAGTCTTCCACCACCATCTCCCTTTCTTTTTTGACCTTTCTAATGGAATATGAAAAAACGAATGATTATGATTTTTGATATACTTAAGCTATTTATTATTAGTATTGAATATTCGGGTTTAATGTTAATGAATTGTTATCTTTTATTATTAGTTATCATTTGCAGTTAATTTTAGGTTTACATAATGTTTTGTTATTAATTTATAGGGTTAAGTTGATATATATAAATAACATCTTAACTCATTCACTTTTTATTCCTTTTGATTTAAATAATATTAAGTATTGACTTTCCTCCTCTCTTCTTCTTTTCTCCTTTCTCATCCTCCATCAATTGATATGAAAATCTGGATCTCACTTCTGCTCACAAAAGACTTCCAAATCAATTCTAAAATTCTCAATAGCCTTTTAAAACTTCACATCTCATTTTTACCATTTCACATGGTTTTTGCCATTATGAGCTTTTTAGAGCCATGAATCATCATATACTAGAAATATTAAGAGTAAAGTTTTTAATTTTAAGCTCCTATTTATATACAATTTGAATAAATTTTTATTGTTTTCCTGTTCATTTGATTTTATTTTAAAAAAAGGAAAAAAGTCAAAAAAGAAAAAAAAAGTTACCAAAAAACAAGAAGGTAGAAAAGAAAAAAAAACGGGTGGAAAAAAGAAGAAAAAGCGAAAAAAAAAGGTAAGAAAAAGGAAAAAAAAATATTTCTTCATAAAAATTTTATTTTCATTTCTTAGTGTTTTGTGTACATTTATTGTTGTACTCACCTTAAAACCTTACCCGGTTACCCCAGCCACACTTCGGCAGTAACATCATGACTTAACCAACTCTATTTTTCTAATTACATATTTACCACAATTATAAAAGAGATAAGAGGGAATATTCTATAAATTTGTATAAAATATCACTTTTGCTTGCTGAAATTAGCCCAAGGTGTGTAATTATTTATATATATAAGGGCTTTCATCATCTTTCAGCAGCACTCATCATCTTCAATAAACGGTGCATTATACTTCGACCTGTATGACTTGGTTAAAAACAGTTAAATTATATGAAACTTTTTTATAAATTTGAATCATGTACAAATAACTATATATATCCCCTTGAACTTTATTTTTGTATATATATAGTCTGCTACAAATTTTGAATTATATACTTTGGCCAAAATAAACCTACAATATATACATATAACTTCCTTAAACTTTAAGCTATGTATGTACAGATTAGTAATAAACAAAACTAGTAATATGGAAATTGTCTACATTAATACAAGAGTTAGGAGATTTATTATAAAATTTTAACAACGATAGGTGTTACCCGTACGTGACATAAAATCCAGCAGAGGTGTGTACAAGTTATTATTATTAAACAAATAATAGCTGAATATTCACATAAATAATATTTTTAACGCTGATATATAATTGAACTTCACATTCCAGACTGTGGAGTGCAAGAATCAGTTGGATTTTTGTCATTTGTGATAAGATTTTGATATATCTTGTTCATGATTTAATAGTAGAATGATTTATTATCGCAATACACCTAAGCTTAATATTCATAAGAATACTTAATTATCACATAATAGTAACATGCATGGCAAACATTATAAATTGCTTAAGAAGCTAATCATGTTGTTCATGTAGATTATTAGTGGAGAGGACAATGCTTGATGAAAGAAGGGATAAAGGAAAAATTTATATAATAAGGAAAATTAAGTGATTCAAAGAATTATGGGATTGGGATATATGTATTAGTGCATAAAAGGATTGTTATGTGAAATAATAATTTTTTGTTCAACAGTCATTTTTCACAATTTGCAAAAAAGTAAAAAAAAAAACAAAAAAAAACCCCTGTAAGGAGCTTACCTTTAGTATATTATAAAGAATGATCTTCAGGTAAAAAAAAAAAGGATGACGTATTATTACTTCCTTAATTAGAAAATAAATTTAAATATTTTACATTTATTTTACTCGTTAAATAAGTGTACGAAAAAAAACCTTAAAATACTTTAATAGCCCAATCTAACTTGGTTGTATCTTGATTTTATTCCAGGTATGGGCACCAAGTGCCACAAGTCTTGGAATATTGGGCCATGATTTTTCAGACTTGGAGCTGTGAACATTGCTTTAATTTTGAATTGCACAACAAATATTGGGCCAAACAGAGATCGGTATTTTAATTGTATTCTTGTACCCAAAAAAAAACGAGAGATCCAATATTTATTTATTTTTAGTTTAGAAATTTCTTTTAATTTTATTGAAGATCTATGTATTATGAAAAATGTATTTACATTTCTGAAAATTATTTTAATAAGCAGTCTGATGCAAATTCGTTGTTGTCCTCATTTTGCATAAAATCTAAGAGGTTGAGCAAGTGAAAGGGAGTAATCTATTTCACAAAATGATAGAAGTTCGGTGACTGTATCCTTCAACCATCATTGGAACTATTGGAAACTCAGATCATCTAACTTTAGAAGACAACAATCCAACCAGATTGCTCTTACAAAGAGAAAAGGGCAGAGAAAAAAGTAAATGAACATGAGATATTCAACGGGCAGAGATATTAACCATAGGAATTTCCAGAAACGGTGCTGAACATCTACCTTTGAGTTGCTCCAACCAGATGTGGAAGAATCTATGTTTATGATAAAATACTTAAAAAAAAAACCATGTTTATGTTTAGTGCAGTGAGGGATAAGTATGGATCTAGAGTTTATACCTCAATGCATTTGTTTAATGATTTATAATTTAAGACTATAATTTGGACCATTGAGTGAGATTTAGATAATATAAGTTTAGGAAAACTAATCCTTCAATTCTAAAATTTTTTATTCATTTATTATAATTCAGCCCCTTATGTTTGACTCGGTATAACTCACTTCTTGATGTTTCAATCATGTATAACTTTATCCTTATCATCCATAACTCATTGAGTCATCAATGAGTAATCCTATACCGGCTCATGATGAGTTATGGATTATGAGTTTAAAATTATAAATGATTGCCACATTAGGGGATAAGATACAAATGAGTCAAAAAGTTCAGGGATTGAATTGTATCGAGTTAAACTTCAGGAATTGAATTATAATTGGGTTAAACTTCAAGCATGGAAGGAACAATTTTCCCTTCGAATTTTTTATTTTGTTTGAAACGACTTTCCCTCTAAGTTTTATACCTAAATTGAATCAGAGGATGCAGATGTAGAGACACGTAATAGATCAAGGACTTCTCCAGCTTGCATTTTCTGAGAAAGCCTGAGTTTCTTGTAGTGATCATAAGAGAAAGGAACAAAGAGACGAGGGTGAAGAGGAGAGTCCACAAGCTCCTTTGGCGCTTCAATGTCTCCTTCCTTTGGTCCCATTAAGAATGAAGCTATTGACACTCTAACACTTGCTTCCTTGCACTCTACTCTATGCTTCACCGTCGTGAATCTGCCATTGCTCCATACCTACAACATCGAAAAGCTTCAGATCTAAATATTAAAGTTAGTTGAGAATTTACTTTTGGTTGCACATTAGGTCACAATTCACTTTACCTCCAAAAGTTACACATTTTTTCTCAAGTTATCCGTACCGATTGCATATATTAAATGGAGCTTCTATCAATGTGGATGTTAATTAACACATACAACAACAACAACAACAACAACAAAATCATTATATTATCATGTGGGGTTGACTACATGGATCATACGACGTCATTGAACTCAATCAAAAATCAAATCTTTGAATAGATTGTTAATAAAGACAAACCCCACTCAATAACCTCATTGAGTGTTTTCTTCAATTGTCTTCTACCCATTGTTATTACAAATTTTTGGATAGACTATTAACACATATGTATTATAAATAACGAATTTAATTATTTTTTAAAAATTTTAATATATCCAAAATTAATTATTTAGCACTTATATATCTCTAAAATTGCAGAAAAGTTTGGCAAAGTTTAAACTCTAGATATGTGGTTCATTGAAAAAAGAAAGAAATAATATTATACATACCCCCGAGCAAGTAATGATTCAAATTTATAATTAAAATAAGCCAAGAAGGGACTTATATCAAGAATCGAATGAAGTATGATATAACTTCCTATGAGGACTCCGTAGTCATGAAGTCAGCATGGGATGATGGTTGCAGTGCAATTTTTTCTTCAAAATAGATCTTATATTAAGGGTTGAAATGAGTCATATGACTTACCGGAGCAATATCACCAAGAATGACAAGGAAGCTTCCTGGGCAAGGAGGGACATCAACAAAGGAACCAGACTTGGTCATGACTTGAAGGCCTCCAACATCTTCATCATCTTGCAGAATGGTGAGGAAGCTTGAATCTGTGTGGATCTGCACACCAGATGAGCCTATGGTTTCTGGTGTGAAGCTGTACTTGTTAATCCTGAATTGGCATACCCATTCCTTGAAATATTCATTAACTCCTTCTAATCCCAAACTCTCTGCAATCTTCTCTGATATATCCATCATCACCCCATGAATTGCTTTCCCATATGCTTCTATGACCTCCCTGCACCCCCCACACACATGTATAGTTTGGACATCAGCAACGACAACAAATCTTATCTTATTAAATGAGGCCGATGGTAATATGGGATGCTAAGTCCTACATGTGCACTGAGTAGCATGGATGCTCAATACCATATTTAAATGGGCTAGATTTCTTTTTCTTAGAATTTTTTTCCATCATAGGCTCTGTAATTGGGGATGTCCTCATCCTAAATATAGTTGCTACATAGGAATTTTCGATACTAAATTATCACACTCCACTTTATTTCATAAATTTATATCAATTTTAGAAGACCAATATATATTTTGTAAAAAACTTAACTAATTTAGTTAGCTAGTCTAGCTCTCAAACCATATTAATTATGTAACTATACGGGAGAAACACACACTAAAAGTCAGCCCTTGGATTTAGGGTAATCAACACCTTATATGACATTTTCTTTTCAAGAAAACCAACCCTACACTGTGGCGGCTCTTCACCGAACGAATGGGATTCATGAGAGTATGTATGAGAAGTATTTCATAGTAACAGAAACTTGCAAGAAATTAAAAGAATGGGGAAGAGATAATTACGTTTGGTGGGTAGAGGCATGTAATCGAGAGCAGAAAGATTGAACAGCTTGAGGAGAAGCCATGTCGTAGAGTCCTAAGCCTTCATACAGAGGATTTATTGCACTTGGAGCCATATAGCCACTTCCTGCAATTACTTGGTCTGTGTTTCGCATCTTGGTCTCTAAAGGAAGATCAAGCAGAGACCTCACCACCTTCTTCATCTCCGCCATTAAACTCGAAGCCACCCCGTGGTTCTTCACTCTGAAACATCCCCATTCCTCGCACGCCTCTCTCAGCTCCATCTTCTTTATCTCCTGAGTATTATCATCATCGACAGATTCTTGCAGCAGATCGATCACTGGTATGTCGCTGATCTCTGCCATGCCCTTTTTTCCCCTCCTCCTGCTTCTCCTCTGAGTCTGTGGGTGTTCCTGCCTTCAATATGGAACAAGGTGCGATAATCTGGAGGACATATGGGTCCTACCATGTTCTCCGCATATTTTTCTTGTTCCACAACCGATCAGCAATACATTGGAATTTGCGAAGGCTCGTTGACTGTCTGGGTTTGGCTATTTTGTTTCATTATTGGCGTCCTCATTCCATTTGTCATCTCCAAGAGTCAAAACCAGCCTTCTTCTCATAAACCGTTCTTTTCTTATCCTCTCGTTCCAATGACCAATCTCAACATGACCCGGATCGGACTGGATTATCTTTATATTTTTTAAGATAAAATTAAGGGTTAAAGGGCAAAAATGATCCGGAAGTTTTTTCAGAAGAACGTTGGTCACACGGAAGTCGTAGATGGGGCATTTTGGATCTGGAAGTTTTAAAATGGAGCATTTTGGATCCTGTCGTTAAAAAATCCATTAAAATTGACTAAATTTTCCGTTGAAAAGCTAACGGTCAACGTTAGGATTTTTAACGGTATGGTCCAAAATGCCCCATTTTAAAACTTCTGGGTCTAAAATACCTCATCGATAACTTCCATGTGACCAACACTCTTTTGAAAAAACTTCCGAATTATTTTTACCCTTTCACTAGAAAATTAATGACTTAATTACCTTTCGTTTGGTTAGATTGATGTCAGATTCAGGTGTGTTTCCTCTTTCAAAAACCCTTTTTTCACATTTATATAGACTCGAATAAGACCCACATCAGTGAATAACTCATATTTTAAATTTAGAGAATACATGTGGGGGGGAGAGACTATCTTACATACGGGTGTGTATTTGGTACTCATATGATGATAAAAGACTGAGTTGGAGTGTTTATTTTGATCATATATAAGATCCATTTCCCGTCATTATTATTTTTTTTCTTCAACTACTCCCTATTATTAATTAATACTCTCGTAACAATAACAATAACAATGATTAAATACAACAATAATCTAATAACACGCCATATATTTTATAAAGCGTACAATGGTTGCTGCTACTGTGGAGAATCCATTAATGCGACGCATAGAAATTATACAGCTTTTATTTTTTTAATTCATAATTTTAAGCATTTTTTTAAAGTATTTTCATGTGATTGGATTTATTTTTGCAATTTTAATGACTCTATCCTTCATAGCAGATTCAGGTCTTTCGGAATATCCTTTTCCGTTAAAATGCCACCTTGTATGATCAAGTGTTTAATAAAGAAGATAATGTTTTAAAAAAAATAAAGTGTTACGTCATGCTATTTAAGAAAAACATATCAAATTCATTATAATTAACTAACTTACTTATCTTTTTTAATTTAATTAAATTAGTTAAAGAGGATTATGCCATCGTATAGGCAAAGATATGAGTGTACAACACCTTATTAGTCATTCCTCACCTGCAAAACCAGCCCTTCTTTGGAGAATCACATGCTGACCATACACTCATTTTTCGGTCTTCTTAAATTGGTGATTCTGTGTAGAGATGGAAATACGGGTTGGGCCCGTCAGCCCGCCATTTTGTGGCGGGTTCGGGCTGGCCAAATGACAGTCCGTTGGGGGGCTGGCTCTTTCAGCCCGCCTAACCCCCCCTTTTTTTAAAAAAAAATAAATAATATCATATATGCTTTTTTTGTTTCATTTTTTCATTTTGATATTTTTTTAGAAAGGCAAAAGTAATATTAAATTCTATTTTTTAAGATAAATAATACCTAATACATTCAAAAGTAGTATAAACATTTTTTTTCATGTCAACTATCAATAATACTATATTTAAAATTACAATAAAACATTAATGTTTATATATTTATAAATTATAAGAAAATGTAGTGAGATAATATTATTTTTTGGGCCAAAATAAAATAATATTGTATGGTAAAAAAGTTTTAAAATTATATTATATTAATTTTTTTATTAATTATATTTTTTTTGGCGGGTTGGCGGGCTAGCCATGGCGGGCTTGGGCTGGCAAAATGCCAGCCCGTTGGGGGGGCGGGCTCTTTCAGCCCGCCCCGCCCAACCCGCTGTTCGAAGCGGGCCAGCCCGCAACCCGGGGGCTGGCCCGCTTTCCCATTACTAATTCCGTGGAATGTTCTGTGTCCCTGATTTATCTGCTACAAATTTTGAATTATATGCTTTGGCCAAAATAAACCTAGAATATATACATATAACTTCCTTAAACTTTAAGCTACGTATGTACAGATTAGTAATGAACAAAACTAGTAATATGGAAATTGTCTACATTAATACAAGAGTTAGGAGATTTATTATAAAATTTTAACAACGATAGGTGTTACCCGTACGTGACATAAAATCCAGCGGAGGTGTGTACAAGTTATTATTATTAAACAAATAATAGTTGAATATTCACATAAATAATATTTTTAATGCTGATATATAATTGTACTTCACATTCCAGACTGTGGAGTGCAAGAATCAGTTGGATTTTTGATATATCTTGTTCATGATTTAATAGTAGAATGATTTATTATCGCAATACACCTAAGCTTAATATTCATGAGAATACTTAATTATCACATAATAGTAACATGCATGGAAACATTATAAATTGCTTAAGAAGCTAATCATGTTATTCATGTAGATTATTAGTGTAGAGAGGGTCAATGATTGATGAAAGAAAGGATAAAGGAAAAATTTGTATAATATGAAAAATTAAGTTATTCAAAGAATTATAGGATTGGGGTATATGTATTAGTGCATAAAAGGATTGTTATGTGAAATAATTAATAATTTTTTGTTTAACAATCATTTTTCATAATTTGCAAAAAAGTTAAAAAAGAAACACAGACAGGAGCTTACCTTTAGAATTTGGTGATAACATCATCAATTTATATTATAAAGAATGGTCTTGAGGTAAAAAGAGGATGATCTATTATTACTTCCTTAATTAACAAATAAATTTAAATATTTTACATTCATTTTATTAGTTAAATAAGTGTACGAAAATAAAAAAAAAAACTTAAAAAAACTTGAATAGCCCGATCTGACTTGGTTGTACTTGATTTTATTCCAGGTAAGGCCATCAAGTGCCACACGTCTTGGAATATTGGGCCACTATTTTTCAGACTTTGAGCTTTAAACATTGCTTTAATTTTGAATTGTACAACAAATATTGGGCCAAACAGAGATCGGTATTTTAGATGTATTCTTGTACAAAAAAAAAAACCGAGAGATCCAATGTTTATTTATTTTTAGTTTAGAAATTTCTTTTAATTTTATTGAAGATCTATGTATTATGAAAAATGTATTTACATTTCTGAAAGTTACTTTAATAAGCAGTCTGATGCAAATTCGTTGTTGTCCTCATTTTGCATAAAATCTAAGAGGTTGAGCAAGTGAAAGGGAGTAATCTATTTCACAAAATGATAGAAGTTCGGTGACTGTATCCTTCAACCATCATTGGAACTATTGGAAACTCAGGTCATCTAACTTTAGAAGACAACAATCCAACCAGATTGCTCTTAAAAAGAGAAAAGGGCAGAGAAAAAAGTAAATGAACATGAGATATTCAACGGGCAGAGATATTAACCATAGGAATTTCCAGAAACGGTGCTGAACATCTACCTTTAAGTTGCTCCAACCAGATGTGGAAGAATCTATGTTTATGATAAATGCTTAAGAAAAATAAACCATGTTTATGTTTAGTGCAGTGAGGGATAAGTATAGATCTAGAGTTTATACCTCAATAACACACTCAGGTGATTTATATGCATGTATTCCTTGCACATCTGACATTTGTTTAATGATTTATAATTTATGACTATAATTTGGACCATTAAGATGAGATTCGGATAATATAAATTTAGGAAAACTAATCCTTCAATCCTTAAATTTTTGATTTATTTATAATTCAGCCCCTTATGTTTGACCCAATATAAATCATTTCTTGATGTTTCAATCATGTATAACTTTATCGTTATCATCCATAACTCAATGAGTTATCTTATGTCAGCTCATGATGAGTTATGGATGATGAGGTTAAAATTATAAATGATTGCCACATTAGGGGATAAGATACAAACAAGTCAAAAAGTTCAGGTTGAAAGTATTGAGTCAAACTTCAAGAACTTAATTATAATTGGGTCAAACTTCAAACATGGAAGGAACAATTTTCCCTTCAAGTTTTTTATTTTGTTTGAAACCACTTACCCTCTGTTTTATACCTAAATTGAATCAGAGGATGCAGATGTAGAGACACGCAATAGATCAAGGACTTCTCCAGCTTGCATTTTCTGAGAAAGCCTGAGCTTCCTGTAGTGATCATAAGAGAAAGGAACAAAGAGACGAGGGTGAAGAGGAGAGTCCACAAGCTCCTTTGGCGCTTCAATGTCTCCTTCCTTTGGTCCCAATAAGAATGAAGCTATTGACACTCTAACACTTGCTTCCTTGCACTCTACTCTATGCTTCAACGTCGTGAATCTGCCATTGCTCCATACCTACACACATCGAAAAGCTTCGGATCTAAATATAAAAGTTAGTTCAGAATTTACTTTTGGTTGCACATTAGGTCACAATTCACTTTACCTCCCAAAGTTACACATTTTTTCTCAAGTTATCCATACCGATTGCATATATTAGATGGAGCTCCTATCAATGTGGATGTTAATTAACACATACAACAACAACAACACCAACAACAACAACAAATCATTATATTATTATGTGGGGTTTACTACATGGATCATACGACGTCATTGAACTCGATCAAAAATCAAATCTTTAAATAAACTGTTAATAAAGACAAGCCCCACTCAATAACCTCATTGAGTGTTTTCTTCAATTGTCTTCTACCCATTTTTATTACAAATCTTTGTATAGACTATTAACACATGTATTATAAATAACGAATTTAATTATATTTTAAATATTTTAATATATCCAAAATTAATTATTTAGCTCTTATATATCTCTAGAACCGGAGAAAAGTTTGGCAGAGTTCAAACTCTAGACATGTAGTTCATTGAAATAAGAAAGAAATAATATTATACATACCCCTGATGTAGCAGGGCAAGTAATGATTCAAATTTATAATTAAAATAAGCCAAGAAGGGACTTATATCAAGGATCGAATCAAGTATGATATAACTTCCCATGAGGACTCAGACTGTAGTCATGAAGTCAGCATGGGATGTGCAGTGCAATTTCTTCTTTAAAATAGATCTTATATTAAGGGTCTAAGTGAGTCATATGACTTACCGGAGCAATATCACCAAGATTGACAAGGAAGCTTCCTGGGCAAGGAGGGACATCAACAAAGGAACCAGACTTGGTCATGACTTGAAGGCCTCCAACATCTTCATCATCTTGCAGAATGGTGAGGAAGCTTGAATCTGTGTGGATCTGCACACCAGATGAGCCTATGGTTTCTGGTGTGAAGCTGTACTTGTTAATCCTGAACTGGCATACCCATTCCTTGAAATATTCATTAACTCCTTCTAATCCCAAACTCTCTGCAATCTTCTCTGATATATCCATCATCACCTCATGAATTGCTTTCCCATATGCTTCTATGACCTCCCTGCAACCCCCACACACATGTATAGTTTGGACATGGGCAACGACAACAAATCTTATCCTATTAAATGAGGCCGACGGTAATATGAAACGCTAAATCCTACATGTACATTGAGTAGCATGGATGCTCAATACCATATTTAAATGGGCTAGATTTCTTTTTCTTAGAATTTTTTTTCCATCATAGGCTCTGTAATTGGGGGTGTCCTCATCCTAAATATAGTTGCGACATAGGAATTTTCGATACTAAATTATCACACTCCACTTTATTTCATAAATTTATATCAATTTTAGAAGACCAATATATATTTTGTAAATAACTTAACTAATTTAGTTAGCTAGTCTAGCTCTCAAACCATATTAATTATGTAACTATACGGGAGAAACACACACTAAAAGTCAGCCCTTGGATTTAGGGTAATCAACACCTTATATGACATTTTCCTTTCAAGAAAACCAACCCTACACTGTGGCGGCTATTCACCGAACGAATGGGATTCATGAGAGTATGTATGAGAAGTATTTCATAATAACAGAAACTTGTAAGAAATTAAAAGAAGGGGGAGAGAGAATTACGTTTGGTGGGTAGAGGCACGTAATCGAGAGCAGAAAGATTGAACAGCTTGAGGAGAAGCCATGTCGTAGAGTCCTAAGCCTTCATACAGAGGATTTATTGCACTTGGAGCCATATAGCCACTTCCTGCGATTACTTGCTCCGTGTTTCGCATCTTGATCTCTAAAGGAAGATCAAGCAGAGACCTCACCACCTTCTTCATCTCCGCCATTAAACTCGAAGCCACCCCGTGGTTCTTCACTCTGAAACATCCCCATTCCTCGCACGCCTCTCTCAGCTTCTTCTTTATCTCCTGAGTATCATCGGCGGATTCTTGCAGCAGATCGATCACTGGTATGTGGCTGATCTCTGCCATGCCCTTTTTTCCCCTCCTCCTGCTTCTCCTCTGAGTCTGTGAGTGTTCCTGCCGTCAATATGGAACAAAGTGCGATAATATGGAGGACAAATGGGTCCCACCATGTTCTCCCCATATTTTTCTTGTTCCTCAACCGATCAGCAATACATTGGAATTTGTGAAGGCTCGTTGACGAGAGTGTGGGTTTGGCCATTGGGTATTTCACTATTTCGTTTCATTATTCCATCTGTCATCTCCAAGAGTCAAAACCAGCCTTCTCCTCATAAACCGTTCTTTTCTTATTCTCTCGTTCCAATGACCAATCTCAACATTACCCGGATCGGACTGGATTATCTTTATATTTTTTAAGATAAAATTAATGACTTAATTACCTTTCATTTGGTTAGATTGTTGTCAGATTTAGGTGGGTTAACTCTTTCAAAAACCCTTTTTTCACATTTATTTAGACTGGAATAGGACCCATACATATTAGGCCAAGGCCCCTTCCTTTATCATCAACATCAGTGAATAACTCATATTTTAAATTTAGAGAATACGTGTGGGGAGGGAGAGAGATTATCTTACCTCTTACTGGTGTGCGTTTGGTACTCATATGATGATATAAGACTCAGCTGGAGTGTTTATTTTGATCATATATGTAAGATCCATTTCCCGTCATTATTTTTTTTT
>QFDD01005815.1:0-10547 GCA_006871305.1 Vachellia collinsii | reverse complement strand
TGAGTATTCAACTTTCTAGATTTTAAAAGTTTTATCTCCGAGTGATTGGGACAAGAACTCTAGAAAGCAAAGAATCTTTCTCAACCTTTTGACTCTAGAGGATATAATTACTGGGATTATATCGAAGCCTGGTTTTGTAGCTTCTGGTATCAAAATCCAAAATTTAGCCATACATGGTTCTTTATGTTTAAAATTGGCTCTAAATATCAATTTCTGCAATGGTTCAATAGATGGTGGGATTTCTTTGGTCCTTGCTCTAAAATATTGCCAACCAATTTGAAAATGGGATATGACTATTTTGTTAGTCGAGCCAACCTGAGTGAAGATCCTTCCCAACAAATCTTCTTTTATTTTCAAAGTTTGCTTTAGCCTGGGTATTCAAATGGAGTCTCAAATATGGGATTTCCAAATTCAAAAATAGCCTCCCAATTTTACAGAGAATTTCATCTATTAAATGCTGGGCAAAATTCGCTGGAGCCAAGAATGTAGAAATCCCAGCAATCAAAAAATGGTTCACCCAGAACCCCAAATTCTTATGTGCCAGGGATCATAAATCCAAAGTCTTCCTCAATCAGAGGTCAAGAATTCAGTCTTGCTTAGCCACTTTTACAAGGAAAGAAGAATTGACTAAGTAACTCACATACATCCTTCAGCTATTGCACACTAAAGCAAAATTACCTCAAAACAGCCAATCTAGCCCTTCATCAACATCCTCATCCAACGGATCAGATGATGCGTCATAAAGGTACCCGATAGCTGTTTCGGCCATGATCCTGAAGTGTTTTATGTTTTAGCAGAAGGCTAAAATCAATAGCCAAGACATATGTCAGTGAGGATTGGACAGAAAGAATTTAGAATTTCCACTATTCATGACAGAATCTTCACTGTTTATGACAAAAGTACTGATGCATGTCACTGTAGTAAAGTCATTGTAGCGTAATTGTAGCACATGTGAATCTATTACTGGAGCATACATGAATTTTACAATTTTATTGTAATGTCTTTATGCACCCTTGTAAGCCTATAAAAAGGCATTCCAAGTTCATAGTAGGCAATCAAAACTTTTAGAGTATTTTAGAGAGAAACTCTAGAGAGAAATATCACAGATTTCCCTCTGTAGGCTTTCTTTCTTTTTCTCTTCAAAACTTTTGTATCTTTGTGACTGAATAAAATATGTTTTCTTTATTTTTCCCGTTTCCTTTATTAAATTAAATTGTTCATCTGCATCTTGCATCTGCATGCATTAACGACCCTGTGTCGGGTCCCTACTTCCTTCCTACTCTCATTTCTCCCTTCTCCTTCGATCCTTTTGTTAGGATCGGATTTGACCAAGAGGGGGGGTGAATTGGTCTAATAAAAATTTTCGCAAATGTTGAACGCTATAACAGAGTATGAAAGAAGAAGGCAAAGAAATTTATCCTGGTTCGGTCCTCTTGACCTACGTCCAGTCCTCAGAGACCTCTGAGCTTTTCTCAATCCACTAATCTCAAATAGATTACAATCAAACAGAAGAAGGACTCTCCCCCTTCCTAACTCAAACTAACCCACAGACACTTTTGCTCGTGTCTAAACCACCTCAAGGTTCTCCAACCTTAAGCAACTCTCTCAAATTCAATAAATGAACAAGAATATTCTCCTTTCTGAGAATTTAATGATAAACACTGAAGCTCTTTTAATGAGAGTATAAAAACAGAGTAAGTAGGTGAAGCATAATGAATTCTATTTCTCATATATGCGTTCTCTTCTTCTTTTCGAAACTTGAATGCTTCGCCTTTTATAGATGAGAAGATTAAATGTCTGTTAGAGACATCAATATTTTCGTTAGACCCATTGTCTTCATTCACCTTCCTGCATTGAATGCGTCTACAACTTTCTGACAGTAGGTAGAATGAAGATCTGAGATTTTCTCCGTTGAATCTCTTTTTGTTTAGGCAATTTGAACTTCATTCCCTGTTAATAAATAAGTCAGATAAGCATTTATGATGGTTGGTTTGATTCAAATAATTGTTGCATGAAAAAGGAAAGATTTTGGAATCAGTTTAAAGTCGCTGACATGCTGCGCCATTGTCAGAATATGGAACTCGAGTTTTGTCTCTTCAGAACTCGAGTTATTGAAGAATTTTCAAAGAGGAAATCTCATAACTTTTGTTGAAACTCGAGTTTGAATAAGAGTTTTGATAAAACTTGAGTTGTAAAACTCATAACTCGGGTTTCCAGGAGTTCCAATAGGCCAAAATGCTTTGCTCTCTTCGACACTCGAGTTTCATTTGGCAAAACTTCAAGTTTTGAAATTTTTTCAAGTCATAACTTTCATTGTAACTCAAGTTTCCTTGAGAGTTTTGTATTACAGCTTTTTTGTCCTTCGAAACTCGAGTTTTCCTTTATAAAACTTCAAGTTATAAGAGTTTCAAAACACAACTTTTATATGAAACTCGAGTTGTACTGGAAGTTTTAGGTTTAGAACAAGTTTGCTTCTCAAAACTCGAGTTTGATGCCACGAAACTCGAGTTCTATGAAAACTCTAAGCGAAACTTCAAGTTTGGAAAGAAGTTTTGAAGTTTAGAAAATTTTCTCAACCCGAAACTCGAGTTCTGAAAACCCAAAACTAGTTCTTGTCAAAGCTTTCACTTAAACTTGAAGTTGAGAAGATAGTTTCATTTCTCTCTCTTCGAAACTCGAGTTCTGAGATACATAACTCGAGTTCTAACAAAACTTCCACTGAAACCTCGAGTTTTGGAAGGAAGTTTCGTTTTTCAAAATCATTTGAAAGCCCGAAACTCAAGTTCTATAAAACGAAACTCGAGTTCTGCCAAAACTTCCAACATAACTTGAGTTTCCACTGCGAGTTTTGATTTACCAAAAGACTTCCAATGAACGAAACTCGAGTTTTAAACATGTAACTCGAGTTTTGAGATAATTTTCATTCAGACTCGAGTTCCTTTGAAAGTTTTACATTTCTAAAACCTTTTTCAACACTCGAAACTCGAGTTTTTGACTTCCAGAACTCGAGTTTTGATATAACTCGAATCAAAACTTGAGTTCTCTTGAAAGTTTGAGATTTTGAACACACTTTTAAACACTGTAACTCGAGTTCTAAAACATGAAACTCGAGTTCTCTCAAACATTTCATTAAAAACTCGAAGTTTTCTAAAAACTTTCTGAAAACCAATAATCAAAGCCTTATTTCAAAAACATAATTGTCATCATCAAAACATTATCTCAACGCCTTTCGGGTCACTCCCGAAACCCATTTTAAGTCTCCGCTGAAGGTAATAAATTTTAAATAAATAAAAATTTAAAATAAATTTCTAATCTTCAGCGGTGACAAAAAAAGCCACTGCTGAAGGTAATAAATTTAAAAAAATAATTAATTAAATTTTGAATCATTTTAAATTTAAAAACAAATTCTGACCTTCTGCACCGATAGAAAAAGTCACTGCTCAAGGTAACAAATTTAAATAATTAAATGTTAAATAATTTTAAATGTAAAAAAATTCTTACCTTCAGCGGTGGCAGAAAAAGTCACCACTGAAGGTAATAAATTTTAAATAATTTAAAGTTTAAAAAAAATTTCTATTCTTCAGTGGTGACAGAAAATGTCGCCACTGAAGGTAATAATTTTAAATTAAAAAAATCTTACCTTTAACGGCGATAGAAAAAGTCACCGCTGAAAGTAATAAATTTTTTAAAAAAATTAAATAATGAAATTTTAAATAATTTTAATTTCAAAAAAATCTTGATCTTCAATAACGGCCCCTTTAGCAGCGACAAAAAAGTCACTGCTAAAGGCACCCTTCAACAGCGACTTTTTTATCGCTACTGAAAGTCGTTGATGAAAGTGTTTTTTTTCTTGTAGTAATATATGACATCTACACCAAGAGAACTTCTTAAGGGAATAAAAAATTATTCCTTATTAAAATTGAAAGTTGACAAAACTCATCACAAGAACATATTGATCCATTACTTCTTTGATAAATACAGATTTAAATATTAAATTGATGAGAAAAAACTATAATTTGGGCAATCAAATTGAAATTTATGCATCCAAGAATAACTCAACAATCCCATCAAATTTACAAACCAATTAAAAAAAATGCAAGGAGCAACTTTCACATCATACAATAAATAGTTGCTGATATTTTATTTTGGAACAAGCCACCAATTTTGAGGGAAAAAAGATAAACCACAAGAATCTACTTTATTTAGATTATACAATATTAAATCAGAATAAGAAGTTTCAATTGATTGGACCATATTTCTCTATGACTTCGACCACAAACTTGTCATGAGGAGGCAGTGTCTCCTTCATTATTGGATGTTCGCTCAAGGAATCCATCCAAGACAATAACTCAGAGTTCATGTGGGCATCAATTACTTCCATTTCCAAAGCATCATTCATGGCCTTGTAATTTCCTGCATGCGCTCCCACCACAATGTCCAGTAGTCCCAAGGACTTACCATTACAAAAATGAAAATCATCGGTAAAATCTTTCTACACACCATAAAAAAACTCTAATCATTTCATTCAAATTCTTGATTGCCTTCTTTCTTTCTTCTCCTCTTGATAAAAAGATGGGATTGATAGCTGGAGTATCTAATCAAGGACTGAGTCAATTTTAATTTATTAGTATCTCGAAACAGTTAATCAAACGTTTTTCGTCATATATATTAGTTCTTCAAATTTCTTTAATTAATAAGAAAGAATAATATACTCACCTTTTTATCAAAGTAATTGACCCAAAAGTGAACTTTTGCCCTTTGATAAGGATCATGAGGCAAGAGTTTAGGGTGTGATTCCAAGTCATGATGTATTCTAAGATGACAAGTGACTCAGCTATTGCCTTATCATTATGCAAGAGCACTGGAACCTTCTTATGGATTGGATTGTTCTCCATCAGCAACTCAATATTTGTTAAATCTTTCTCTATGTATTTAATGAGTTATTCTATAATAGTGTCTTCTAAACAATATTTCAATGAAATATAAAAATATTTTAAAATGGGTTTGTTAGGGTTAAAAATAGAAAGTGATACATGTCACATAGCCCTTAGCTTACTTTATTATCATTAGAGACCAATTATGAACCACTTCAAGGCCTTCCATAACTTATAATTAGCCAACCAAGTGAAATTTTAAAACTTAGCTTGAGTTACTGTTAACTGGTTATTATTCACTTTGTAATTTCAAAAAATTTGGCCAACTTTAAAAAAGTATAACTAATTCTAGAAAAATTGAAATTAAGTAATTCAAGTTTCTAATTGAATCATATACAATTCTCTACAGGAGAAAAATACTCACTTAACTATTATCTTGCTCAATTAATATAGAAAAATCCGTGCAGATATACTGTTAATATGGTCATTTTTTATTTTTTTTTCAGATTTTTCTCTTAATTTTGGACAACTATAACTTTCAGT
Organism: Vachellia collinsii; assembly: GCA_006871305.1. NCBI lineage: Eukaryota > Viridiplantae > Streptophyta > Magnoliopsida > Fabales > Fabaceae > Vachellia > Vachellia collinsii. The sequence continues at coordinate 5,130 of QFDD01005815.1, read as the reverse complement.
ACAAATATCCAAATTTAGAAACCTTTATCTCCTTTTAAAGTTTATAATATGAACTATTTTTCTGAAAAATATCATATCATTTAGAATTCATTTGCCCTATTTTATTATTACCTCAAATTGAGTATTTGATAAGGGTGTTGGACCTTTTTCTTATTTCTTACATGCTTGTTCTTTCCCTTTACTTGAATATAACCTAATTGGATAATTATTTAGCATGCTTCCTACATTTTCAAGGCATTTAACTGACATAGTAGGAGTTCATCATACATAAACTTATAATTCAATATAGATCAACAACTACAAGCATTGTGCATCACAATCATACATTTCTTAACAACTTGAAGTCAAATCTCTCACCTTAGGTCTCCTCCCTCCTTGCTTTGACTTTGCTTGAACTTTGACCTGGAAGGTTAGGTTTTTGTGGGAGAATCAAATTTATGGAATCTCAATAGCAAAAATCACTAACTAACACATCAACATGCATGATTATCATTATTCAACATAAATTGAGCCATGAAACTTAAACATATCTTACTAACATATTATGTCATAAACTTGCATTTTTCCAAGGCACATCATCATCAAGTAAGCACTCACGTGTACATACATCACTATTAATATAGCATTATCATGGCAATAACATAAATAACAATCAATGACAATATAAATGTACAAATTCGAGACTTTTCTACCTTGAGTGCCTAGCTTTAGTTAAACTTGGTTGACCTCTTTTTGCACTTTAAAAATTCTTCTTGTAATTTACAATTCCTACACATCATCATAATGCATTTGGCATCAACAACCAACCATCAATAATGCATTATAACATTATATAATCCATAAAAACTCTCTTGAACTTAAGGGTCCATAAACCCTTAATTTGCCAATTTCAATTCTATTGCTTTCAAACTTGGTTTCTCACTTCTAACCTATACAATTTTTCCTTCTAAATCCATTGAAACAATTAAAACATCAAAATCACATTCATTCTTCATGTTCTGCACCTGACCAAAAATTTACAAAATAAAGGAAATGAGATTTTTCAACTTTTCTTTCCATATACATACATAATCTTGCTTCTAAACCATTTCCTAATCATTATTCATCACAAAATCATTCATCTTCATTCAAGTGTCCATTCGGCAAGCCCTTCCCCTAGGTTTTTGAAATACAAAAAATCATATAAACACCAAACCAAAGCAAACCAACCACCAATAGATTCCAAATCATGCATAGAGTCATTTGCTAATAACTATTTCATATAAATCCCACTCTTTCTCTTTTTCTTTGTCTAAAACCTCTAGGACCTCATCTTTCTAACAGCACCTACACCATTTCAAATAAAACTAAAAGGATAGAAAGGAAGAGGATTGCTAGAATCAAGTAAATAGAGGAGATTTCATGGTAAAATCCACTTCTTACCTTCAATTTTGGTTGGATTTTGCTCTCTTTGCCTCTTGCCCTTCTTGTTCATCCTCTCCCTCTTCTTCTCTCTATTTGGCCAACCTTGGGATCAATTTTGGTGGTCTTGAAGCTTCTTAAAGAATACCACATCTATTTATTACTTTGTCGGACCCAAATGGACTGATAAAGTAACTTTACTCTGATATTTTCTACAACTTTATGATAATATCTCCTTTTACTTTTAGTCTTGCAGTAAAAAGAATACAAGTGCCTTGATGTGGGCCCCACAGTCCTCTTTATAAAAGCAGAGTTGTTTTAAGCTCACTTTATCTGAGTCTTTCGATGATGCTATTGGGATTTCCTTGATCATTTGACCGATGTAAGGTCATTAAAAATTCCCAAAATTCATTGAAACATTTTATGATTTTTCTTATCTCATTTTGCTTTCTAAAAATGCACTCAATGAATTTTCTTCTAAAAATCCTAATTCAAGCATTTTCGAGTCTTTTCCTTCCATTTTGGCAAACTGCTTTTAACTTTATCCTGGAAACAACTTTATAAATTTTTATAATTCCTGAACTATTTTTCATTACCTTGAAATCAATTATATGAGACCTCTAGATTTTTAAATATTTATCTTTAGCATAAAATTAATTAATCAATCAAATATTAATTACTAAAAATTAATTTTGAGATCATTTATGTCTTTTTGACCTCCATTCTACCTCAAATATTACTCTGGGGATTATTTCCTTTATTTTGTAAATTTTCAGGGCAATTTTCTGATATCTGGGTCAAAATTACCAAAATGCCCCTTGAACTTTTACAAAATGACCATTTTGTCCCTACTTTTTCAAAATAACCGTTTTGTCCTTACTTTTTTAAAATGACCATTTTGTCCTTATTTTTTGTACATTTGGGAAAATGACATTTTTACCCTTCCTTTTCCTTCTATTTCCACATTTACCCTTTACTTTAATTTCTTTTAACCTTTAGAACCTTTAATTAATCTATAGCTACTCATTTAGCTTTTATTTCCAGTTAAAGAAAATGTGGATATGACAATACAAATTTAAGAAAACTTATTTGTTTCAAGAAACATATTTTGATTTTGTATTCAATAAATTTGAATTAATTTATGCATAAGACAAGATCAACACATAAGAACTAATTGGCACAGCTCTTGCTTGTAGAATTTCAAGCTTGTGCTTATTGCTAATTATTTGTATTATATTGGATTTTAAGCTATAAGGCCAGCTACTATGGTAAATTAAAGGATGAATTGCAAAATGTGCATATGGTGTTGTTTATCATGAGGTGCTGCAGAGAGAGAGAGAGAGGCATTTGTTCCACTACACTTTATGATTAAAACTGCATTATGAGTTGTATATATCTGTTGGTTTTTCTATTTATTCTTTCTCTCCTGTAATATCCATGTTTTATATAACTAGAGTAAAGGCTAAATGGGAAACTATATATTGGATTAGTGTAACACCTCTTTTTATCTTACTATATTATTTATTAGAGACTTTAACTTGATCACTTGTAACTATATAGACTAGAACTAGTGCTCTATGTGAATTTCAAACTACCCACTTAAGTTACTATTCATTTGGTAGCTTAGGATTTTGGCCCTATTTTGAAAATTCACAACTTATTCTAGAAAAATATGAAGCCAGTGATTAACACTCTAATGAAAGCTTGTTGAATTCCTTATGGAAGAAAAATACTCTTTGAACCAAAACATGGCTTAAATAAAACTAGTTTGGGCTACAAAATTCACTATTCATTTGGTCAGTTTTAAGTCCTTCGCCGAGGACAACCTCAAGCTTCACCGCGGCCAACTCTTCTGGCCTCACGGCTAAACCTCTCAGACATGCTTTGCCACAACCAACTCTAGACTTCGCCGCGGCAAACTCCCCAAACTAATGACGAATTGCTCTCGACCACTTTCGCCAGGACAAACATTGCCCTTCGCCGCTGCGAACCCTTGAGTTTTGAGAGGATTTCTCCTCTCAAGTCTACTTCACCAAGCGAACTCTACTGCTATCATTTTTTATGGTTTTTCAGCTGAACTTGGAAAAATCATAACTTTGTACACACATGTCCAAATGAGCAAACTATGACAAGATCTACCTGAATGCAAAATTCCATGACCATTGGACTTCATTTGCTCATTTTATCCTACTTTGTCACTTTTAAGGGATTTGGACCACTTTTTAGCCAAGGTGTATGCTCTTTTTCTTTCCTTTATGCATTTCATAGCACCACACACTTATTTACATCACATAGCATAAAAATGACTTAGTGTAGGAGTTTAATTTACATTTACCCAAAAATTCATAGTTATGCACATATACATACAATACAACATGTGCAAAACAAGCATCTTCATGAAGCCATCTCCACTTACTCTTGCACCTCTTTTTCTTTACCCTTGAAACTTGTGCCTATTGTTTACCATTAGAAAGGGTGAGATTTCTAACAAGAACATCAACATGCATGATTAATTAAATATAAGCTAATATGTCATGACATGAACAACAATACCTTACTTCTAACATATTTGCACAAAGCCAAGGCAAGCAAAGCATAGCTACAACCATGCATACTCACAAGCAAGGGTTTACATATTATGTGGCTACAACCACACATCAAATATGGCAACAAACATATACAACAATCAAATGCAATGTGGATGTAAGTGTTAGAAGTTTTGCTGCCGTAGAGCTTTAACTTCCCAATGAGAACTTGAAGTGGCTTCCACTTGAATTTGGCCTTCTTCTTGGCAATTTAATACTCCTACAAATGTCACCATGTGCTAATCATCAATAACTTGGCATTATTTAGTGCATTCTAACACTTTGCACTCTCAACCACAACCTTGACTTCTAACTAAGCTATTTGTATTTTCAATGCTTCCAAAATTGTGATTTCACTTTTACCTTACACAATTTTACATTTTAACTCCAATGGAAGCATTAAAATACACAAGAACACACTATTTTCCCCTCCAACCTCAGCTGCAGGAAATTCATCAAAAATAGGGGGAATTGGAATTTTGCAAGATTTCTTTGTACATACATGCATAATCCCACTCCTACACCATTTTCCAACCATTTACTAACATCAAAACATGCATATACATGCCTCATGGAATTCGGTCAATAGCATGAGGGAGGGTTTAGTGTCAAAATCTCTTGATCAACTCCAATCAATTCAAACTTGGTAGCAATATGTCACAAAACACTCATAAAATTGATTTGTAACACTTGCTAAAATTCGGTCAAAATGCTTATGATTCTTGCTAAAACTCGTTTCTCTCATAAATCCATATCATCAAAACAGCCAATACAACCACTCATCCAACAATCTAATCTGATTAGATGAGAGATTAGAGGCTTTGGATGAATTCTACAGGAAGAATCAAGCCTAAAACCACTTCTTACCTTTGATTCTTGCTTGATTTCTTCTTCTTTTTGCTTGGTCTTCACCACAGCTCCTCTCTCACCTTCTCTCCAGCTGCTATACAAAATTGTGCAAAAAATGGGGCCTTGGAAGATCTTTTATAAAGATAAGAGCATATGTCAAATTCATCTGGGCCCACTTATACTATCATAACCATTTTTTGTACTGATAAAACCCCCACTTGGCCAAATATCTTCATTTACTTTTTAGCCTTCAAATTTGAAGACACCAAGTGGTCAAATCTTGGCCCTTCATCTT
>QFDD01005813.1:0-10039 GCA_006871305.1 Vachellia collinsii | reverse complement strand
AAATTTAAAATATCTTTTTAATAACCTTTGAACCACTATAATATTCAACGTTTTGTTTAATCTTATTATCAATTATTTGAACAAACGATTAAGTTGGATTGAAGCATTGTCACCGGATGCCTCTGTATTTTAACAAGGTGGGAATTGAACCGTAATTCTTCCACTTTATGACATAGGAAGTTCACCAAAAGATCAACATGATTTTTGTTGATGGCGAGGGCTGGATGAGAAAATGAAAGGAGTGATGAAGAGGGAGTGACGGTGAAAAGGAAAATTTCAAAGAGTGGTCTGTGGGGAAGACCTGGTCTTTATATTTGCAGCTGGCTACTGCCTTAAATGCTCACTTTATATCCGTACCTGTCCCAATCCAATTACCCGCTACTACTATTGCTCTCTCTCTCTCTCTCTGAAGCCATGAATGCTTAGTTCCACGACGACGTCTTCTATGGCCCCACCGTGTCATGCTGTCATTTGGACGGCGGCATCATCGTCATCGTCCCCAACCAGCTATTACACCACATCTTAACTACCTAAACCCTGTTTTAACAGCTAATCGCATTTACATATCCCCTATTCTTGTTTTGTTTTAATCTCATACATACAGTGCAACAACTTTACTGTTTCTTATAAATATGTTTCTATACGATAAAACTCATTTTTCTATCGCATTTTATGTGCGATCTCCTTATGTCCTGTTTGATGAGACAGAAGAAGTATGATATAATTTTTAATTAATATATTCATCTATAATGTGAAATGACCATTATACCCTTCAGAAGACCTTGACCCTCTCCCCTAAAAGAAATCATAACCATTGGCCATTGTGAAAACAACCTTTAGCCATGAATCAACTATTCTCTATTTTTGCACAAGCAACACTGACCATGAACAAAATCTGAACAAATCAATGAGTAAAAGGAAAAACCGGCCAATGGTTAGTCCACCTGCAAAAGCTCTGCCAACATCAATGTCGACTATCAAAATCAATCAAAAACCATTACATTCCCAATTCCTCAACCCTCAAAAGCTCCACCGCTATCAATGGCGTTCATCGAAATCAACCAAGAATTACCTTCGATAGAGACACAAACCAAAATCGAAGAGGAAAAATTTGAAGATGGGATGGGACTTATCATGGTGAAGATCTACAAATCTAATGAGTTTGAAGGAGGAGATCGAAGTCATGTTCCTTGTTGTTGTCGTTGAATAAGGCAGTGGCTGAGGGTGATGAACGTTGGGGCGAGCGATGTTCATGCTTGCGGCTTAGATCCATGGCGACTAGGTTGAAGAAAAAGATGATTAGGGCAATAGAGGTTGATAGCAACAGAGGTTGGGTCAACAGAGTATGGAGGCAAAGGATGACAATGATAAAGGTTTATGGCTAACGAAACGGGAAGGAGCAAAATAGTCAAAACTCCACTTCCATTGAACTATAACTCAGTTCTCAGGAGGAGTTAGGAATTGGCACTTCTTATATTTGATGGATTTAGCAATTTCATATAACTGACTTTTATCATATCAAACAAGTCAAAATTTCACTTCCACTATCGATTCCAGTTTGATCTCTCTAGTTCCATGGTATCAAACAAGACATTAATATATAACAAATGGAATCCTGTTGATCTTACTTGGTAATCATTCTATCAAATTCTAATTAAAATTGTGTTGTATGCAAAGGGTTGACAAAAATGGGGTGATAGTGCGTAGGGGGGAGAGCATTCGGTTTTCGGTAAAAACCGAAAAACTGAAATGCTCCTTAAAAAATTAATTGAACCTAAATAACCGAATATTTAATAATGATATATGTAAAAAATATAATATATATAATGATATTTAATAATTTATTATTTGCTAAATACATAAATATAATTATATACAATAATTTACTAGATAAAAATATATATTATATATAATTCGATTTTTCGGTTAAAATCGAATTTTTTTAGTAGGCATCAAATCGAAAACTAAACATTGAATTATCATAAAATAAAAAATCAAAAACTAACCAAAAAAAATATTATTGGGTTTACGGTTATTTTGCTCAATCCCAAAAGTGTGAGTGTAAGACAGACAAAAAAATGTCCTTTGAAAGAAAATCGGTCGGGGTTGGGGACTTGTCACAATTGGGATTCACATTCACATTACTTTTGTGTGCGTGGATTATTCGAGTTGTCTCCCCGAATTTTCCTCCAATCAAACACGGGGTAGTGATTTTATTATAAACAGAGGCTGATCAGGGATGAGATCCTTTACTTGGACATTATATTTCCACGTGGCGTGGCGCAGCGACAGCCCCAAGAAGTACTACTATTGCACTTTGACCCAGTCACGTTGCAATTTCTAAAAGAACAACGGGATTGTGGTAGGCTGAGGATTTACATTTAAAAACCAATTTTTCTGGTTGAAGCACGCTCTATTGTGAATTAGAGTAAGTATAGGTCCTATTTGTATTAAAATACCTTGAAAAATTAAATTCACATTAATCAAAATAAAATTCTTTTCATACATATATTTACTCCGTATATCATAAATTATATTGAAAAATAAACTTATATAATTAATCTAAATGAACACGTTATCTCCTTAACTGTTAAATATATATATCTATAAGAAAAATAATTGATTATACATGATGGCAAAAACAAAGAGCATACATGACTTTTGTAATTCACAAACTCACATATTATAACATAGAATGGATTGTTAAAAAGATTAAATTGATAGCTGATGATTATGGTAGTAATTCCGATGACAAAAGCAGCAGAGTAATGGTAGGTTTTTTGCCAAATATAGTGTAAACAGTAAAATAATTTACCCAAATAATACACACAAAAATTTGTTTACCCATATACTACATTTTATCAGTCAAACCGTGAATTTCACTGACAAAATTCTGAACTCGTTCACAGCTTTTTTAAAAAAATGGTTGGAAGTTCCAACCCCGAATGCCCCCTCCAAAAAATCACAAAACCCCAATGTCCCTCTTCAATTAAAAAAAGATTTTTTTTTTTACTTTTTTTTTTAAATATTTTAAATTGCCCCTAAAAAAACCCCTAAATTTATCTTCCATCACTTGACCAAATTTAATTTTCTTCTAATACAGACTATACATAAATTACAACTGAACTATAATATTAATATATAAAAATTTATAGTGAAAACATAACTTTTATGTCACATTAAATTATTGATTAACTACATATAATTTGTAGAGGTTTATTTTTTTTTTGTGCTAATGAGGAAGATCATTGTTTTTTTATCTTCCTAACAGGCACCAAAAGAAATAAACCCTGCAAATTATATGTAATTAATCAATCATTTAATGTGGCATCAAATTTATCTTCTCATTGTAAATTTTTACGTATGAGTATTGTATGGCCAAAAAATGACTTTGGGCTCAATCAGCCCAATTAGCCATGACGGCCCAATTGCCAGCGACAGTCCAGGACAAGGCCCAGCAACAGTCCCTGCGATCGAGACTTGCCAGGAGCCATGCGCTTGCGACCAGCGTCAGCGACCACCTACCCTATGATGACAACGTTCGTCTTTGGTCCACTACCTTCTCGTAACCCCCTAAATGTTGGACCAGACCATTGTAATCCACGGATTTAGCACTCACACAACCTAGATCCCCGGAGCGATACTGCAACTGCTCAACAGCTAGCAAATTACGAATTGATCTATTTATTTTTGCTAATCTGTAACAGGAAGGGAACTGATCTGACTCTGCAGTGCACCTTCTGATTTCTTTCTAAATTATCTCTTCTCCCACCGATCACTGTATATCAATTCTGGACATCAATAAACACTACTAGAAAAGCCATCTTTTATTACTCATTCTCATGCTTGTATCAGGGATTACACTCTAAACTTTATCTTATACAGCTGGTTCCCCGAACTCCTCTCATAAAGCTTCTTTCCCGAAATTTACACAAACAAGTATTATAGTTCAGTTGTAATTTATTTAGAATCTGTATTAGAAGAAAATTAAATTTAGTCAACTGGTGCAAGATAAATTTAGTATTTTTTAAGGGCTATTTGAAATATTTAAAAAAAGTAAAAAAAATTGATTGAAGGGTACGTGGGGGCTTTGGGATTTGGGGGGGGGGATTTGGGGGAAGCATCGAGCAACCACTTAAAAAAAAATTCTTAAACTCGTTCATAGTGTGAATAAGTTCAAAATTTTGTCAGTGAGACCAACGGTCTGATTGACAAAATATAGTATATGGGTAAATAAATTTTTGTATATAGTATTTAAGTAAATTATTTTACTGTTTCCGGAATGTTTGGAAAAAAACCGTAATGGTAAGGATGATTCCGTACGTTGGTGTGAGTGCAACAGTCCAGGGTGTCAAAGTGCTGCCTGTCTTGGAGTTAAATTCCATTGGAAGGTGGCTTTTGGGTTATGTCAAACAGTGACACGGCGTCGCTCATTTACTTCCCATGACCCCCCTTCAACCCCGTGTGCGTTGTGTGTACACAGCTGGCACCTCATTGCCACGTCACCCCCAAACAGTATATAAACCCCTCCCCTCCTCCCCCCTGGGCTTCGATCCTCATCATCCACAACAACCCCATCATTCTTTCTCCTCCCTTCCTCCTCTCTTTTCACTGCTCCTCTCCTCCTCCGCGCTATGTCCTCCAACACAACGCCATCCTCCTCCTCCATTCAGCAGCCCACCGCCCTCTCTCCAGATCAAGAACTCTCAGTCATCGTCGCCGCACTCACCAACGTCGTCCTTGGCTCCACCGCCGATCCCACCCATCACCTCAACTTACCCCTTCCCTCTCCCGCTGGCAACATCCTCCACAATGCCAGCTACACAGCGCCAGCCCTGACTTCTGAAGGCCGAAGCCCTGGTTTCAGATTCGCCTCCTCCTCCGGCGGCCAGTTTTTACCTGTAGACAAGGTCAAAAATGGCGGGAACAGACAGCCGCAGAAGAGCGCGAAGAAGAAGTACAGGGGAGTGCGGCAGAGGCCCTGGGGGAAATGGGCGGCGGAGATTCGAGACCCGAGGCGGGCGACCAGGGTCTGGCTGGGAACCTTCAAGACTGCCGAGGAAGCGGCTCGCGCCTACGATAAAGCGGCCATGGAGTTCCGTGGCCCCCGCGCCAAGCTCAATTTTCCTTTCTCGGACGACTCGTTGCTGAGTTTGCGGGCCAGCCACCAAGCGGAAGCTCCTTCAACGGCGATGGCGTCAGGGGCTGAGCAGGGGAATGCAGCGAATCCGAGCAGCGGATCAATGGAAGCGATGGTATCTGAGGATAATGGTGAGTTCTGGGATAGGATTGCAAAAGCGGATTTGGAAAGGTGGTTGATGGATTTCCCCCCCGGAGACTCTTCGGACTCTGCTCACGGAACTACTCAGAGCTGGTGAATTCTTAAATAAATCAGCCCGTGGGGCCGGGTGAAAATAATAAACAGTTTATTCAGTTGCTCACATGCCTTGAGAGCTGTCCAAACTTGGGGGAAAATTAAAAATAATTATCCCCTAGCCGATTGGCCCGCTAGATTTGTGGACTAGCGACTTGGTTTTAATAGTTAGTGTGAGAGGGAATCAATCATGTATGTTGTACCCAGGGTGCCGTTGTACTTATATCCATGTACCCAGTAACCCAGGTCCCGTTGTACTTATATCCCTGTGGGAGAAGAAGGTTTCAAATTAGTGGTGTATATCTGTGCGTGTTTCCAACTTTTGTGAGTTGGCGAAAAAACGAACAAGTGGGAATGAGATTTCATTTTTACGGTTGTGTTAGGGGCCGGGGGTATAACTCTAACTGCATATAGATACAAGAGTATCTAGAAGGGCAGTCAGGGATGGACGGTGATCAAGTATGGGATAAGAAATAATTAGAATTTAATTATATTAATACGGAAGGATTAGAATTAGGATTTATAAACTTTTAGTTGTCTCCAATCATCTTTGGTTATAATTAGGAGTTGCTTTAGGATTTTATTATTTTGCAGTCATCTTTGTTATTATAATTAGGAGTGGATTTAGGCTTCATTTTTTTATTATTTTAAAATGGTTCCTCATGCTTTTCAATGTTCTCCCTCCTTTTTAGTCTCTCTTGTTCCTCTCTACTCTCTCTTACGTCCTGAATGAACCAGATGGTTTCAGAGGATGCCCTAACCGGCAGAAATCAGTTATGGGTATGGCCGGTTGCCTTTGGAGTGGGTGGGAGTTGGGACCGAGCAAGAGAATCACAAGATACAACACGTGGCATGGAGTACGAAGAAAGCATGTCAGTTGTCATTGAAACGTGTGCAGAGTAACTCGGTATTTTCTTTTTCTTTTTTGCCAGGAACTCGGTATTATTACAATTGCAATATCCATTGCTGTTCCTGTAACAGCGGACCCTACTGATAAGTTGTCACAAGTTCATGCACTTGATGGAACTGACTCGATCACGCACTTTTGGTAGGACCGTGTAATATGCCACAAGAGCATCACAGCCGTACATTAAACACGTGCCCAATGACATATGTATGCCATGGCCCATGTGCTAGATGTGGCCGATTTAAAAATTGGGGAGCTGATTTGGGGATAAAAATCAAGGGCTTGATATAGCAAGCACAACAAAATTATAAAAAAAAAACGGAAGGAAGATTCGATTAAAATAAAGTTGTAATGCTGCGGCGGATCTTCTCGCAGCAGAGGCCAATAAAGGAGTGTGCCCTTTAAAGTGGGTTCTTGAACCACCACTCTCTTTGATACCTATATTGATCTCATATGGCCAAGGGATTCATGGATTGTCTGTCAATAAGTACTCTTTAACATTTAGACGGGGTGTTGGCTAGTTAGCTTTTATTTGGATGTGGCTAGTCTTGTTTGTTTATTATTTTTTATATATTTCTTTCTAGTTCTGTCACTTTCAACTACTTATTTCTTTGATGTAATGCTTTCCCTATTAATGAAAGCACTAGTTCATCAAATAAAAAAAAAAAAGCGACTCATTCCAAAAAATAAAAATAAAAACGCGTAGGAAGATGACATGAGTAGTGACGCAAACTAATAAAATATCCGTTTCTGCATAATACCACGATTTGTCTTTGACCCTCAACTAGTACAGAATCTGGTTTTGTCGCGGAATCTTGGGAAGCGAATCCAAGGGACTCCCAGGCGAAAGCCAACATGCCAATACTTGTCCTAAAATTCAGAAGCAGTTTAACTTACTGAATATGTTCTGATTAAAAAATTACTTTAGTAGGAGTCTCTATTAATGAGGTTACTTATTAATTTTACTTATCTAATTAATGCTTAAATGTTATCCACTGCATCCGGAGTAGATTTTCTTAGAATCATTCATTTCCTTTTTTTCCCCCCAAAATCATATCTCCATCTTCAGATGAAGCAATGGATGGTTCAGATTAATTATTTTATAAAATTCTTATTATAATATTTTATAAGTTAACAAATATTTATTTATATTTACAATGCTAACTTTATAAGATATTAAACGTGGACCCTTTATTTCTTTTCATTTAAAGGTGAAAATGTGATTCTAAGAAAAATAAAAAAGTCATTGCATCTTTCCCTTTCTTTCAAAACCTCATTATGTGTAAAGTTGATTTTTTTTTTTCAATTTAATGCAGAATTAATGAGTTAACAGTCATCTTTTTTGTTTTCAAAAGTTAATTGAAGTAACTTAATTATTTTGAGTATAAGGAATTACGCTTTCAACATTGATTACAAGGGTAAGGTTAACAAATAAACATTAATTACTCATCTGGTTCTATTTATATACCACTCTCAGCATATTTCATACATATTAATGAAAACTCTAAGCTTTGTTAAATCTATTTTAAATTTCAACAAATTTTTAGTTTGATCTCTATTTAATATCCACTATAATATATGTTAATTGAGCAGCTTTTCGTAAAAGAATAATAAAAATAAAATAAAATCTTAGCCACTAATAGTAGGAAGATAGATGAAAAGACCAACGAATCTAGCTTAAGATAGATAAAAATGATTATATTGATGAACTAGTGTGAGTATAATGAAATCTAGAAAAATAAGAGTGTGAGTAAACTTGAGAGTAATTGTGTGTGATTCATAATGTGTGTAACATGTATTAGAACTTAAATATATAGACGATCTTTACCCTCATATCGTATGTCTATCCATCCCTTGAAATATAGGGGTTAATAGCTATATTCCCGGATCCAATCATCTATCTCAATATTTCAGGGATGTGGGAAGTTATACCATTTTCCAAGAAATTTCCACTTGTCACTTCATGCTTCTTGCCACCCAGATCATGCTTCTATCCATTCTCTAGAATATCGGGGTCAGTTCTTATATTTTCAAATCTAACTTATCTACCTTGAAATTTCTGAAATGTGGATGTTAGACCATGTGATCTAGTGTTCTCGTAAAGCTTAACTAAATTGATTTATGTATTTGATCAAACCCCTGTAATATAGAAGTCAATTGCTATATGTTCATATTTAACAAATCTGTACCTATATTTTCGAGGTGCAATGGTTAGATCATTTTAGAAAAATTCTACGTGTCATTCTCATGTTGGAGATAGAGCCGGTAATATGGACTCAACTTGCGGGTTAAGCCTGCCAACCCGTGGTGGGTTGGGTAAAAGCTAGCTCATTTAGGTGCGGGCTGACCTTTTTTTTTTTTAAATTTAAAAAAATTAAAATTACTTTATAAAAAATATGTGGATAATATATGATTATAATATAAATCTAACTAATATTGAATGTTTATTGATCATTTGCTTAGTTGATATTTAGTTTAAATTCAGTCTTATAAAGTGTATTATATATCTTTAAGTTGTATTATATAAAATTTGAATTAGATAATTTATGTTCAAGTTGCAATGTATTTTTATTAATTAAATTTATGAAAAAAAATATTTCATTTAAGGTATTGAAACAAATAAAAAAAATATTTTAAGTGTAAGTTGAAAATATATTACTGGTAAAAAAAGTATAAAAAAAAAGGTGGCAGCCTGGCTGGTTGGGTTGGGAAAATCCCAACCCATATACATGCGGATATTTTGAGCCCACCGCGGGACAGGCTCAACCCGTGACAGGCCAGCCCGCACCCTACAGGTTAACTTGTATTACCAACTCTAGTTGGAGAGGTGGCTCGTAACACTTATTCAAACAAACATATCATGAAATGGACGGAGTATAAGGAGGAATTAATTAAATAGAATTAATTAAGGAAAGTGCTTGACCGGAAAGAATATGCATTTGGGAAGTGAATAGAGAGAGACAGTAGAGATGAGCAGGGGTTTGACGGCGTCGTACGCTGACTGGTCTTCGCGTAATTAGGGTCACTTGTTACAACCCACGCATTAGAAGACAGAATAGGGCTTTTAGCAGTTTACAAAGTCACAAGTGGGTGGGGGACCTTCCACCCAAAATATCAAATGCTGAAACAAACCCCATGTCCTCGGGTCGTTTTCCAAATCATCCAGGGTATTATCGTCCGGGCAAAAGGATACACGGATTCTTGACCCAATAGTGGCCCAGAACTACGGCTGCCACACGGTGTCATTTCTATATTGATCCAATACTCCGCCCATGTTCTGGATGACACTCGATGGACCACAGAGACTTCTAACTTAATCCCGCATCTAACAGACTTCATTTTTTTTTTCAAAAAAATTATATTTATAATTATGCGTGAGGCTCGTATAATTTTGTTTTTAGCTTTTAAACGTCTTATATGATGTATAGTTTCCCAGCCTTATGTTCTGTGAATCTATATTATATTATTATTCCATAACTTGGATGGTGGGGATTTAATATTTATATTAATATTATTAAAATAATAAAAACAATTAATCAATTGATTATTTGAGTTTACACATTTAAATAACGTTGGAGTTGAAGACGTCAAAGGCAGTAATTTATGACAGGAGAAACGGGGTCCCGTACTATCAAATAAAAAAAAGAAAAAAAAACAAAGAAACGGGGTTCCCTTTGACTAGTGTTTCCGTAACAACTTTTGACATTCAATGACGTCCTTTTCCAATGCCATGAATCGCTGCATCAGTGGCAAATTCG
>QFDD01005811.1:0-10516 GCA_006871305.1 Vachellia collinsii | reverse complement strand
TCGAAAGTTGTCATTTGGGACATGTGAGTATTTGAAAGCTTTTTAGGAATTAGAAAAGACAGCTGCAATTAGAAAATAAAGTTTCATAACTCATCAAAAGCATCTGGTTTGGTTTAATCCAATAAAAAGCAAACTTGAAAAACCAACTGGATTAACCAGACTAAACCAAGTGGTTAGGTTTGACTGGATTTCAGACAGGGGGTCAAATCACTTGGTCTGATTCGAATATCTTATATATATATATATATATATGAAATTCTCCATAAGCCTCATGAGAGTTCAGTGTGGTTGGTCTAGTCCTCCATCGAAGAAAGTTCCTGTTCATCATCGGCTTCTTTTCGTGCGCACCATTGTCCATTTTCATCGGTTCCCTTCTCTCTTTCCTCTCAGGTCTGCATCACCATTCATCCTCTTTTTGAGTTGGTGTCAGATTACTGAAGATGAAATTTTCTTTGCTGGATAAAAAATTTTATCCTGTCCACTATGAGATGCTAATCCCCACCCTTTCTTGTTATCGCATCATTTAATTCCATTGGACTCGCTTCCTGTGGAGCAAAGCATGTTCTAAACTCCTATGTTTCTGACTTCTTGATGGATTCTAGCTAGGACACAAGGTTTTTTTTTTTTTTTTTTAAAAAAAAACATAGAAATCCTGAAGAGTTTTGGCAAACAATCTTGACTTGATTTTTTTTTTTTTCCCGCTTCACAGATATAGGCAAAACAAATTCAGGAGCTTAATCAATCATATATATTGCCAAATCCCTTCTAAGAGAAAGAAGAAAGGTCACTTTGATAGTGGACCCTGGCCATTCTCATGAGAGAAAAAGAAAAGCAGAGAGAAGAAAGCTATACGTATTGCCGGTTGCCATAATGGGTAGATAAAAATTGTACAAACAGAATAAATGGGTTTCATGATCACTTTTTTTGAGCTAACAAAGTTATCCTACAATACATATCTTGCCAAGTAAATGTATTGCTTATTATGGCTGCCATGAATATATATATATATAGTTGATCTATATATATTTGATCAGTATATATACATAGATGTATATAAAAGTTAACCGGAGGGAGGATGAAATTAATTCATAAATTTAGATTGAATGTATTTTTGTACCTACTATGGAGGCAAATTGAAAAAAAAAGGGATGTTGGGATTCTGGACTGGTGAACCAGTCCAGTAGACCAAAGTACAATCTAGTCCGATCATTGGTCCATTAGACTGATGGACCAGACCATGAATTGTTTAGCTCAGCCCGATCAAAAAATAGATCAGACTTTGAATTGGGTTCTGGTTTAGTCCAATCGATCCAATGTGCAACCCTATTCTTGGTGTTATATCCTTTCATTCTTTATCTCATTTCTTTCATAAGATGCCCCTCCTCATATACGTAGTTACGTACACAAATGATTTAGATCGATTTATATACTAAATATATATTCATTCAAAGGTTTTTTTCCTAAATGCTAGCTAGCTAGCATTGATTAGAGGAGGCCTAGTCTCTCTCTCTCTCTTCATCAGCCAGCAAATGCTCCCAAAGTTATTTGTCACTGCACAAAACATGACAGAAGGGGGTGGGTTCACAGCATTATATAGTGGCTTATATACCAGTGGAGCTGCTGAATTATGGATTTGCCTTATGCTTTGTGATTCTAGTTTTTTTGTAATGTACACAAAACAAGGAAAAGAAATGAGAGAATGTTATTACTATTCATTGTATCCTTCATAGAGAGAATGCATTTCATGAATATAAAAAAAGCCATAAATTCCTATTCATCATCTTCATTGTTGACGGACTAAACTAGTGAGGACATCGTTGAAGCTTCAAAGATGTGAATGGTCCTATGCATGACTTCGCCACTCTGGTTTTCTTTGTCTTCACTGGGAAAAAACAAGTTGAATCAAGAGAATGAACAACAATGAGGAGAGAGATGGTTGCAGGAACATACATGGATGAAGGAGGAAGGAGAGAGGAGAGAGATTTGCAAGAGTATTGGCATGTCACCCTGCCATGTGGCACTTGTTGGTAAAAAACTTTTATTCATCAGTTGCTACGTTTTGTAAACTTTTAGGAACGATTTCATTTCTAAAAAAACTTTCAGATGCTCACAGTTCCCAACTGACAACTTTTGAAGTAAAATTGAACCTTAACCCATTAATTTACTATACTTTTTTTTTAGAATTAATTTTCTGGGAGAATTGGAAAAAAGTCTCCAATTAGATAATTAATTATAAAATGAAACATTCTACATAGATGCAACTGAGTTTTCACAATATGTAACTTAACTTCCTCATCATGTGCAACTGAACTTCCATATATGTAACTATACATATCATATTTTACAATTAATTTCTCAATGAAAGATTTTTTTCTTAATTTTCCCTGGTTTACTATACTCCAGTATTAGTTTTAATGATTTATTTTTAAAAATAAACATCTAACACCCTGTAATGACCTATATGCCTTATCTTCCCATTGAAATTTCGGGACCCTAGTGCTGAAGCACTAGCCGCTGGTTCCTCTGTTCCTCCATTGCTGTTCTTCAGTCGTCAACCCCACGCTCGCTGGCGGTGCTTCCTACCGTTATCGTCCTTCACGCATCTTGCTGTCCTCGTACCGCTCGTGAGAAGTCGTTATAGAGTGGCCCTTCGAGCTTGTCGTAGTCTTCTTCACCGTTGTCCCCCGTGTTCCTCTTCGCCTTCTCCCATTGTCGCCCATATCTGCATCATCATCATCATCGAGAGAGGTAAGAGGTAAGGTTGCATTCTTCCATACCCGCTGACTTCTTATTCCTTTAATGCATTAAATGCCCCCCTCCATCCCTACTGATCAACGTTTTGCAGAGCAATTTGAAAATTTTGAAACTATGGGATCAAATTGATAATTAGCTTCAATTATATGGACCAAAATATTAGTTTTTTCCTATTACGGATTTAAGAGTGTAGAAAAATTAATGTTTTTTTTTTTTTTTTTTTTGCGTTGGTATAAACCCTGCAGGTGTATGGTTCGAAGTCACTGTGTTGTTGAAGAAACTGTCTCGAAAACTAGCACGATACGCGGAGCAGAGCAGAGACACTGGTAATTAGCCATTTTCGAGTTTCAGTCCTTCTTACCTCCATTAATGGCAAAGCTCTGATTCTCAAAATGCAGAGGTTCCAGAGACCACCAAACAGATGCGAGCTTCACTGGCTCCCCTTCTTCAGCAATGGAGACATCGAAAGCCCGATGGAAATAATTGGCTAAGCAATTATTTATCCCGCCGAATCCTTATTGCGGTAAGCTTTCCATGAATTTGTTCTGGTTCATTTGAAATGCTGTGCTTTATTGAGTACTTTTGCAATTTTATGAAAGGATTTTTTTTTTTGGGGTATATGATTCGTACCCAACACTGGCACCAGAGACTTTTTCACGTTTCAGTTCTTCCCAGATTGTGGACTAGCAAATTTTTGTAGATAGATATTGCAGGGCTTGTCATGCCAGTAAATGAATATATGATAGCTGTGGTTTTGGGGAATTTTAGTTAGGATTACTTTGAGCACTCTGGTTGGTGATGATGTATATCTTTTCGCTTGTATAGGTGGGTTTTTTCTCTCTCTGGTTGTAGTCATTAGCATTTAGGAAAGATTCTATGGCCTTTGTATAGAAGTTATGTCTAAATTAGGCTGACAACTGTTTCCTTTTGCTTTAGTTTCTCCTTAATTATCAGTTATCAACAAAATTAATCTTAGTTACACTCAGTCTTTGTGACCATTCTTTCCTATGTCAAATTTGAAGGCGAGGAACCCAGTATCCGCTTCTTTAGCAGCCATGTCCCACCAAATTCTTCAATGCCATCCTTACTCCGAATTCAGTGTGTTTTCCTGCTATCCCCAAGCTAGGCATCCGCAGCAGTTGGTTTCTCTTCTACTCAAAGACCCATCAAACCACCAAGCTGCCCAGCAGGTCCACTCTCATATAATCACCTCTGGATTGCTTCTATACCCTTTTTATTGCACTTCTTCCTGTTTGCTTCTCTTCAACACTCTAATTCGCTGTTACTCTCTTTGCCTCTTTCCTGAAGAAGCTGTTAGGTTTGGTATATCTTCCCTAAACTGCCGTGCATTTCTGACATATTGTTCCTTCGACAGTTACACTTATGCTTTCCTCTGTTATGCCTGTGCCAATTCAAAATGCGTTCACCTTGGAAACCAGATTCATTCTGTCATATTCAAAGTGGGTTTTCACTTTCACTTATATGTACAAACTGCTTTACTTCATATGTATTCAACATGGGGTCTCTTAATGGAAGCTGCGCAAGTGTTTGACAAAATGCCTGAAAGAAATACTGTTACCTGGAATGTTTACATTACTGGTTTGATAAAATGCGGTGAGTTTGACCTTGCCTTGTCATTATTTAGCAAAATGCCAGTTCGGAGTGTTGTCTCCTGGACAATTATTATGGATGGATTGACACGCATGAATCGGCCTATTAAAGCATTGACTATGTTTAGGGAAATGGTTGTTTGCGATGGCATAAAGCCAACTGAAGTCACTCTTCTGACCATTTTTCCAGCCGTTTCAAATCTTGGGTTCATTGTGATTTGCCAATCAGTCCATGGCTATGCAGAAAAGAGAGGCTTCAATGCCTCTGATATACGCATTATGAATTCACTGATAGACACTTATGCAAAATGTGGGTGCGTAGCAAGTGCAAGCAGATTCTTTCAGGAGATATCTGCTCACAGGAAAAATTTGGTATCATGGACATCAGTGATCTCTGGTTTTGCTATGCATGGTCTGGGAAGAGAGGCCGTAGAGTATTTTGAAACCATGGAAAAGGCTGGGATGAAGCCAAATCATGTGACATTTCTAAGTGTTTTAAATGCGTGTAGTCATGGAGGATTGGTTGAGGAGGGGCTCAAGTTTTTCCATAAAATGGTTAATGATTGTCAACTTTTACCAGATACCAAGCACTATGGCTGTCTAATAGATATGCTTGGAAGGACAGGTAGGCTGGAAGAAGCTGAAAAGATTGCTTTGCAGGTACCTCATGAGGTTGCCAATGTCGTGATTTGGCGGACACTTCTAGGTGCTTGCAATTTTCATGGAAATGTTGAAATTAGTCAGAGGGCAATGAGAAAAATACTGGAGAGGGAGGGAGAATATGCTGGGGATTATGTTCTTATGTCCAATATTCTTGCTGGTGTTGGAAGGTTTGGAGATGCTGAGAGGTTAAGAAAAGTAATGGATATGAGAATTGCTTTTAAATTTCCTGGCTACAGTTTATCCTAAATGATATAACATTTCTATTTAAAACAGACAGGCAATTGCCCTTTAAAAGATATTCAGAATATGCTCAAGGCATCATATTGTGGTAATGCACATTACTATATTTGTTTGTTTCGTTTGGTGTTTTCAACTGTCTAGATGCATATAAAAAGTTTGTTTATAATTGTCATTTATAAATTTTCAAATGTGTTTGTGTTCCGCCTTCCAGACCTCGGTGGCTTTTGTTTGAAAGACTTTTGTCTGATATTAGGAATACAAAAATAGAAGCCACTCTTATCCTTAATGTATTTATCTAATTTGAGGATATTAAGAAAGCTAAATAAATTATTTAATTATAACATATATGAGGTAATCTCTCTAAAATATTTTTGTGTAACATTTAGATTATATATTAATTTATAAGTTAGGCAAATTAGTCTGAAAAAAAAACGATCAATATGGGAGAGAAAATGAAATAAATGTTTTAAATTTAGGACTAAAATTCATTGCCAAACCAGGTCAGGGAGTATTTGCAAAGTTCCCACATATAAATCTAAACTTGGTTGGCCAAAAAAAAAAAAAAAAAAAAAAATCTAAACTTGATAGCTTATCCAAAGCAGTTCAGTGTCTAATGTTTATCTGACACTGATACTTGTATGAGTGGTTCCTGGACTCACAAACATTCCAATATTTATTCACTTGGTCTTCCATTTCTCTCTGAGATTTTGACTAGCTTTTGCTGAAAGCTAAATTCTGAACTTGTCATGACCAGATATTGAACAACTCAGCCATGGCCTTCAAGTTCAACGACAGCATGTGTGTACAACACTGTGCTATTGTAGTATGCAAAAGTTCTTGTCAAAGGCTTTTACCAAATAAAAGAAAGATCTCTGATTGTGTTTTAGGAATGTGTAGTTCATCTTTATCGTTATGCTTTCCCTAAGATATGGGATATTGCATAGGTTTTGTAATTCTTTTGCTTGCTTTCGGCCACTCTGTTGGTTCCACCTAGCTTGCATGGAATAGGGATGGGGAAAATTTGCCTGCATTACTGGGAACATTGAACCATGTAAAATGGTTGGGACAGAGTGTTGGGAGGGCTTCCTTGCCTTGGCCTAATCCTATTGTCACTCCTTGTGTGGGTAAAATTTATCACTCATCTAGAAGTTGCTTTAAGTTGTTTCTCATTTACACTCTCTCCTTTTCTTGTGCTCTTTCTTTAATTAATGCCTTACACATTTATAAAACGTATCTCTTTTTGGATAAATCATATACTAATATATACACGATTGTAATGTATTTGATAGAGTAGGGTTCTGTTTTGACATTTTGAGCTCTTGACTTTTGCCATTTGAATTTCTAATTTATTCTGTCTTTATTGTTACCTTTCTTTGAAAACCACAAATTTAATTCATGAGTCCTGACTCTCTTTATTTGGTAATGTCTAATATCTAATCTTTTTTTTTTGTTCCTATTTTCCTGTGATGTCATCCTCAGTTGAAGAGTGATGGTTCAATTGCACGTGAGAACTGTGGATCTTCTCTACGCTTTTCTTCATTGTAAAATAAAAATGACCTGAAGTAGCTGAGCTATTGTAAAAGCCAGATGCATCGACGAGTAGCCATCTTTAGTCACCAATGGATCTCAAATTCCAATATTTTACGGACACTTGGCAACTCCACTTGGATATTTTCTCAATCTAGTTGTAGAAATCCTATAGCCAATGGTTTTGCCAACTATCGGTCACCCCCATTTACTCCAGTGCGCTCGCATGCACCAGATCCTAATGATCCCTCTACTTTGATGAAGGAGGATGGGGTTTCAGTTTGTTGTCAAATGTGGATTGAGAATTACCGTGAACCTGATAGGGTTGTGACCAACTTGACCTCATATCTTCGTCGGTTTGAATTGTGGGTATTGGCTTATCAGAAGGTTTGTGCTGATGAGACAGGTGCTTATCTCCCGCGTAGTGCCGTGCAAAGGTCAGCTCTGGAAGACTTGCTGGCACTTAGGAATGCTGTTCTTGATAATAGGTTCAAATGGGGAGCTCGGTTGGACTTCTTTATAAAATCTCCCAAGGATAAGACTGATTATCAGTCCTTGTCAAAGAGAAAGATTAAAGCAATTTTAACAACTACGCAGCCAGCACCATTTCAAGATAAAGTTGTTCAGGAGGTTTTGCTTATGATTTTGGAGCCAATTTATGAAGCTCGGTTTTCACAAAAGTCATTTGCATATAGACCAGGACGGACTGCGCATACAGTCTTGAGGGTAATTAGGAGGAATTTCGCAGGCTATCTGTGGTATATAAAGGGTGATTTGAGTACAATTTTGGATGGAATGAAGGTAGGGTTAGTGATAAATGCTTTAATGAGAGATGTGAGGGATAAAAAGATTATTGATCTAGTGAAAGCAGCATTGACAACACCAGTAATCACCAGTAAAGTTGATGATGGAGAGAAGAAGAAGAAAAAGAAGAGGAAGTACCAGAAGAAAAGGGTGCTAGCAGAAGATGAGCCCAAGCCTGATCCCTATTGGTTAGAAACTTTTTTTGGATTTGCCCCTGAAGAGGCAGAGAAAATTCCAAATTGGGGGCATTGTGGAATTCTCAGTCCTTTGCTGGCCAATATTTGCTTTGATGAGTTGGACCGTTGGATGGAAGGGAAGATCCAGGAGTTTTATCGTCCATCAAAGAGTGATGTCATATGGAACAGTCCTGAAAGTGAAGCAGAGCAGGGAAACACATCGTGGCCAGAATTTGTGCCCACAAGTGGACCTGATAAAACCCGGAAGATGGATTATATACGTTATGGAGGGCATATCTTAATTGGTGTTCGGGGTCCAAGAGCAGATGCAGCAACACTGAGAAAGCAATTGATTGAGTTTTGTGATCAGAAGTATATGCTTAAGCTTGATAATGAGAGCCTTCCTATAGAACATATAACTAAGGGTATAATGTTTCTGGATCATGTATTGTGCAGGAGGGTGGTCTATCCAACCCTTCGATACACTGCAACCGGTGGCAAGATCATCAGTGAAAAGGGTGTAGGAACCCTTTTATCAGTCACTGCAAGTTTAAAGCAATGCATTAAGCAATTCAGAAAATTGAACTTCCTGAAGGGAGATAGAGATCCAGATCCACAACCTTGTTTTAGAATGTTTCATGCCACTCAAGCACATACCAATGCTCAACTGAACAAGTTTTTGGCAACCATGGTTGAATGGTACCGGTTTGCAGACAATAGGAAAAAGGTTGTTAACTTTTGCTCTTACATAGTACGAGGTTCTCTTGCAAAGCTATATGCTGCGAAATACAAGCTCCGTTCACGGGCAAAAGTATACAAGATTGGCTCTCGAAATTTGAGCCGTCCATTGAAGGAGAGAAAAGGTCAGTCTCCTGAGTACCATAATTTGCTGAGGATGGGTCTTGCTGAATCTATAGATGGCCTCCAATATACTAGGATTTCTCTTGTGCCTGAGACAGACTACACTCCATTCCCAAGTAATTGGATACCTGACCATGAGAAGGCATTGCTAGAATACATAAAACTCGAGGATCCGAAGACTTTGGAGGAACAAAGGAGTTGCATAAAGGAACAAGGCCTTGTTTCGCCTCAGGATTACATTTCTATGCTTGTTTGGAATTACAAAAGAAATTCTCTCTTGGTAGGTGAAAGCATTACAAAGAGCAACCAGCTATTGCTGGAAGGCTCCGACCAGGGCAAACATATTGACATGAGCAAAGAGGAAGATACTGATGAAAGAATTGACGAGGCACAAATATCACAAATGGTTTTGTAATTCTGTAATTTTTTTTTGGTAATCTATAACGTATCCTCATTTTTTTTTCCTGGAGAATGTTTCAAGAAATTTTGGAGTCTCAAATGGCAGAAAATCTGACATTATTTTGAAGGTAGAAAGTTTTCCAGCCATGTTTAGCATTGTCCTATATGATGGTCATCAGAGCATCTGTAAAGTTCATTTCTTGTGTCTTAACTGCGGCAGGCGCGCTGCATGTTGAATAATGTATTTTTATGGTATTATTATGATATTGAGAAGTGGGAGCATATAAGATTAAACCATTGGTCAAAATTTTATTTGCCTGATCTTTATGTTGTAATGATAATTGATACTGTAAGCTTTCTGGGGAAGCCACTTGTTTAATGTAGCATTTTATTATTTCGCCACATATGGGATTCCTATTAGGTGTCTGGCTTAGAATTGGTATCTAGCTACTGTGCAGATCCATTTGAACATTATGGTTGGTTTTGAGCAGCGTATGTTCACATACATATTAAATCATGAAGCTTTTCTTCTTTTTCTTTTTTAAATTTCCTGACTCCCAACTCTCCCAACTCTCCAATGCCTTAAGCTTAAGAGCATATTTGAGAATAGTTTCTGGAAAGTGATTGTATACAATTCGAGATAAGTATGTATGATGAGTTTTATTTTGACTTGCTTGAAAATGCTTCTAAAAGTGGTTCTCAAACATGTTCTAAGTCTCTCTTCCCTCCCACTTAAACCATCTACCCTCTAGGCTCCAGGGACTTGGAAAAAAAAAAGAAGCCGAAAAAGCTAGTTGCACAAGCAATTTCGTTTTCTTTATTTTGAGATAATTGACTTTATTGTCTTTTAAAAGTTAATTTGCTTATACCTATGTAATAACCACTATCTAACATATAATTTGTCCTAATGATTTTTTAAAATAAAATGATGAAATAAAATTTATTTATCATCATTATAATAAAATATTATTATGTTTATAATCTTCTACTTACCTTTATATATATAACGCATGTAACAGTTTATTCATTAAACAAGTTAAACAACATTATATATGGTACTAATATTATACATAGCTAAAGTTTTTTGCGTAGTCTTAAAAATATGTTGTATAGTGTAAGAAAAGTTACACACATATCAAATATGAAAGGATACATGGAAGAATATTGCATATGGCTAAAACTTCATGCACACACTTGAGGGCCGATTGCACCAGTTAAGAAAAACTACACGAGTTATTGAAATGAAGTGTCTATTACAGAAGACTTCTGCACACAACTGAAGTTTTAACTGTTGCTGATATATTGCACCCATTGAAGAAAATTTTCATGAAAACTTTATAGGCCCTATCTGAAAATGTGTCGTCATATTTTAAATTTTTCTAAGTGGTCTGATGATTTTCCTGTGGCTTTTTATGAAAAAGTAAACTTTTTAGTAAGTTTTATGAGTGCGAGACAACCAAACACCCTTTTTAACGCATTTTT
>QFDD01005806.1:0-16413 GCA_006871305.1 Vachellia collinsii | reverse complement strand
ACAAGAAGTTATGCGAGCAGCAGTGACGGTGACATGCATATCGGTGGCGTCCCCTACTATGGGAAATTGGTCGATATAATCGAAATGAATTATCAAGGGCATTTTACCGTCACATTATTCAAGTGCTCTTGGGCAAATACGACAACCTCTCGTGGATTCACTACTGATGAGTTGGGAATCACATCTGTGAATTTTTCAAGACTCATTCACACAGGTGACTCTCCAGACGATGAGCCGTACATTCTAGCATCCGAGGCACAACAGGTGTATTATGTGGAGGATGAGAAGCATAAAGATTGGAGTATGGTCGTTCATCTTAAGCCTAGAGATCTTTACGACATGGGTGATAGCGATGAGCACATTGTCTATGAGGCGGAGCCATTCCATCCTACTGATTTTGAAAACTTCTTCCCCGAAGGAGATGAAGATTTACCACTTGTCAGGGCGGATGATGCCGACTAAATAATTCAGGTTAGTAATATATATATATAGATCCAATTTGTTTCAAGCATTTTATTTTTTTTTTCAACAAAATTTATTAGTAGCGGTTTAAAAACCGCTACAAAATGACAACAACCGCTACAAAAAACAGTAACATAAAATGCTACAAATTTAACCGTTGCAAAACAAACCGTTGCAAAAAACCGTGCCCCAAACCGCTGCTAATTCTTGCCAGACATCCTATAAATACCCTTCCACCCCCATTTCGTTTCCACCCCTCGTTTTCTTTTGTCCAGCTCACTGTGGACTTATTTTTGAGTGGTTTTGAAAGCTTATGATGTGTAGTGTATGTTATAGGTATTGTTCTAAACTCTGTGTTGTTATTGTATTTATTTTATGTTAATTGTCTTTTGTTCTGCATTTGTTTATTTAATTTATTGATATTGATTTTGGTGAAATGATTTTTTATTTTTTTTCTTTTCAGGTACTTAAATCGTTTCGCCAAATATTAGATGTTATTTAATTATTAGTACTTTATTTTAATAAATTATAAATTACTTTCTATAATTTTTTTAATAATTAAAACATTATTCAGAATACAATTTTTTTTAAAAAAAATAATTTCTATTTTAGTAGCAGTTATATAACCGCTACAAAAACATAGTGCGAGAAATTAAAAGGTTTTTACAATTTATATATATTGATATTTGTAGCGGTTTCTAAACCGCTGCAAAATTTTGGCGGGGTTTTAAAATTTTGGCGTAATACCAATTCAAATTAGAAAATTAGTAGCGGTTATAAAACCGCTGCAATGTTTTGCACTGTTTTTTACTTTTAGTAGCGGTTTGTTGAGCGCTACAATATTTTTTTTCCTTTTTCTCTTATTACATTTTAGTAGCGGTTTTAGTTCCGCTACAAATTCTGCACCGTTTCATTTTGTAACGGTTAATAAACACTACAAAAGTAGTAGCGATTGTATTTGTATGCGCATCGGTTCACGATAACCGCCACTAAACCTATTGCCACGGTGAGTTTTGCAGCGGTTTGTAAACCGCTACAATATCTCCTGCAGCGGTTTATAACCGCTACAATGACAACAAATAACCGCTATAAAATCACTTTTTTTTTTGTAGTGAAAGAAAGAGAAAGGAAAGAAAGAGAAGAGAGAAAGGAGAAGAAGAGAAAGGAGAAGAAGAAAAAGGATGAGGAAAAGAGAAGTCCAATCAAAATACGAGGCATATGAGATATCAGAAGAGTTTACCGGACTCAAGAGCTCAGAGCAAAGTAAGCCCAGGTCAACCCAGTTTTACCATATAGCAATTGTACGAACTCTTACTTTAATAATACTTATGATTGTTAGTATGATTATTTGCCATGATTGTATGAGTTGATTGAGTTCTGTGATATTGAGAATGCAAATCTTTGCTTATGTTGTGCATTGGCCATATGCTAGTTCAGTTTAGTAGCATGTAATAAGATATGCTTATAGCCATGAATAATTATAGTAATAATCATGCATATTAATATGCCTGTTAGTGTACTTTGCTTCTAAGATTTTCAAGAAATCTCATTCTCCCTTAAAATACAAACCTCTAGGTCCATGTTCAAGTAAAGGAAAAGGCAAGAAGAAGGAGTCCTAAAGGAGGAGGAATGACTCAAGTTAATATGGAAATATGTTTATGAGACAAATTACGTAATTAAATACCTAAGTTGTGATGTATAATTTTTTGTGCTAGTATTTTCAGCATGTGGTACATTATGTAAGTACCAGATAATTACATTGAATATGTTAAGTATCCATAGTTTTTAGGATGTATGCACATATGATCTAAAGTAAATGAGTTGATAAGTGGAAAAAGGGTCCAATACCCTTATCAAACTCTTAAATTGAACTAAATTGAAAACAAGGAAAACAAAATCCAAATTTTATGAAACTTTCCAATTAAATAGTACACATCCCAAGCTTTAAATTGAGTCCTAATTTGCCTAAATTGGATGTGTACATAAAAAGTTATATATTTTCAAAATTTGGAGAAAATATAGAAAAATGTTGGAAAATCTGAAAATGACCTATAGTACAACTTGGCCCAATAAATTGTATCAATTGAGCAAGATTTTGACTAAATGAGTATTATTTTTTCTCTGTAGAACATTGTATAAGCTTCAATTGGAAACTTAAACTACTTAATTTCTATTTTTCTAGAATTAGTTATAATTTTTCAAAAGTAAACAGTGCAAATGAATAGTAATGCGATAAAATTTTCAGATTTTAGTTGGTTTACTAATTCTAGACATTGAAATGTATTTAAATGGTTTATATGTGGTCTCCAATCAATACAAAAGGTAATGAAAAGTGACATGTTGGAAATGTAAATCAAATGATGAAACATAAGTTTAAGTCAACAAATAAGATTTATAGCTCTCGTCATCTCCACCCCTCCTGAATCCTTACCCTTAAATACCTTAAGAAGTGTTGATCATTTTGCTTCTGATATTTTATTCCTTTATACACACTTATATTTCTATAAGAAGTAATCATATTCCAAGTATAATTAGAAATATTCAAGACGTATGTATAGCTCAGACAAAATGTTTAAAATCTTTTATTTAAAAGCAAGATTAATTATATATCATTAAAATAAAGCAGGTCCATTTCAGAATTTTATCCCTACAGGGGTTTCTTTCCGGATCTAGATTTAACCTGAACCAAACATGGAAAGAGAAAGAAAAGAGGAAATTCCACACAAACTGGTATGCATGCATATATGTACCACTTTGTTTCTTTGTACTCAAGTTTATTTACAGAAAAAATATAGTCCTTAAATGTTGTCTTTAGTCGATTATAATTAGTGAAAAATAATAAAAAAAACAAAGAGAAACGAAAAGAGTACATCACACACAAATATGCATGCATCCATATAGAGATAGATGTATAACATGCATGTTATTCCGAATTAATAATTAATCAATACGAATTATTTCAGTGTATATATATGTGGACATGATTCTCATTACATAAATGGTAGGTTTAAAGTATAGGTGTAGTCTTGTAAATTTGCATTAAATTTTAATTTAATAATTATGTTTGTAAACTATATTTTTAGTCCTTTAATATTAATACTGATTATTTCACTAACGAAAAATGACTAAACATTTTTAAATGATGACTCTATAATTAAATGCTTATAAAGAATATTTGAATTTTAATCCTTTATAATAATCTTGTTAAACTAATTTTTATAGTTATATGTGATAATTTGGTTCTCTAATATGATATTTTTATATTTTAAATTTATGATAAGATTCAAAGGAATGATGCTCGCAAGGATGATTTTTTTTTTTTTTTGTATTTGACATGACAGGGATGAGTTCTTGACGTGAAAGCTTAGAAAAAATTTGCAGAGATGAGGATTGTTGTTTAAAGTTTACAAACATATTCTTTAGCTATCAATTAAAGAAATTAAACTAAAATTTAATATAATTTTTGAGGATCAAACATATACTTTTGAAGGTGCAGTCATAAACTGTACATGCAACTCTTGGATGACATAGCGTACCTGCTAAAAAAAGTCGTAACAACAGGAATATTAGGAGCAACCGCAACAAAATATTCATAATCTTCATAAAGAAGACCCAAATGTTTTGTTGATTTTCTGCAAATATTAAATCAAAACATTTGTTAGTGTCTTCACATGTTAATATCTAATCCTTCATATTAGAACTGGTTGAATTTTCTGAAGGGATTAAAAAAGCCAAATGAGCGATGTAATCATGATATATATTTTGAAATACTTATATGTACCATTATATTATCTATTAGTTTATAAGTTAGGAAAATTTAATTGGAGAAAAATAATAATTACATCAGTTAATTAGTTTTCTTAATGTCCAAAAAAGGTCAATTGTCTTTTATATTAAGAATTAAAGGTAATTTATAATAATAAACCATACCCCACTCCATTCCCAAAAACTATTTGTCAACATTAATGATTCTCTCCCTAAAATTTTTGTTGAATTAAAAAAAAAAATATAAAGAGTGAAGATCAGCTTCATATGTTGGAAAGGTAACTCTTGATAATGAAATGATTGATAAGTAAAACTCAACAGTATATAAGATTTAGAGTTGATGTCATATCCACTTCTCTTCAATCCTTACTCTCACATAACTTGAAGAAGTGTGTAGATCATTCTACTGATATTTTCCCTTTTAGCAAGTACAGATGTATCTTTGTAATAAAGATAATCATATTTAAGACCCATATGCGGATTTAGTTGCAAAGTACTGTTTTAATAAATTTATTATTTCAAAGAAATTTATAGTTATACATAATTAAAATAAAATAGATTCATTTTAGACCTTTTTTTTTCCAAAACGATTTCTACGCAGATATAAAATGTATTTGAAACCAAACATGCAGATAGAGAAAGAAAATGCGCTAGTGAAGCCCACTATTTTTAGAGAAAAAGTTAGTCCTCATCAATTTTGGTGGACAATATCGATCTACAAGTGTTTTTTAAATTTGAAAGTACGCGTTAGCCCTGGAGAACTTTGGAATCCAACTCACTAATCTTTTTTAGTTATAGGAGAGAACGTACACCCCACCATCATCTACTCATTAAGAGGCACAAATTGAGTTGGTTCAGGATCGTGAAATAGAAGGGGCTTTAAAAATTTGAAGATTGATATAACTAAATAAAAAATTTTAGAATTAAATGTTTTATTTTTCCTATATCATACCTCTTCCTCACATCATAGTTTGATATTGTAAAGAGAAGTTCTTTAAAATAATGCTTATATAAATGTAAGTTTGTTTATGTACAAAAGAAAGATAGCTAGGGAGTAACATGTAAAGCATACTTACTCTTTTGCAGTTCTTCAAGTGTCGTAGCCTGATTCTTTTCCTTAGCTTTCACAAGCCCTTCAAAGTTTCATACAAACATATCATTATTTATATATATATATAAAATACAATACTCCCGTTAAAATGGGACATATTATCAAATGGTAGTTTTCAAACGTTGTTATAGTAAGCGCTATATGCATAAGAAAGCCAAGCATGAATCAATAGACACACGTATAAGTACACATTGCATTCCCTTCATAGATGACAAAACTTACTATAAATTGGACGAACGAGTATTGACCGTTCGAGAAGGTCAGTACTTTTGAAAGCTGAACGATCTGCTGCTAGGAGATGAATTGGAGACAACCCTTCCTTGTTACATCCCACCCTTCTCAAAAGATCTTTATAAAGATGAACTATTTCAATTGCCATATCTGCAAAACCAGAGCAAACCATACACACTTGAATAAATAATACTAGCTTTGGTTATTAATATAGGAGCCGGTTGACTTTTGTTGAGAAAAATTAGAAAAGCTAAATATATTACTTTAAAGTATTTATATTTATCATTTTACTATATATATATGTAATATAAGACACATATAAATAAATAAATTTAAATAATATATTTATCTTTCTTAATCTCTAAAAAAAAAAAAAAAAAAAAAGCCAAATGGGTGTTATGTATGTTAAGGATTAAGGTAAGCCAGTAAAGCATGTCAACATACGAAAGAATGGATTCTTGTTTCTATTTACCAATACCCCCTCTTGCTATTGCACAATGAAGAATGGTATTCTCGTCGTCTCTTATGCAGTGAGCAAAGTCTGTCGAAGCGACTCCTGGGTGAGACATATACATATAATGAAGTTGAAGAAAAGCTTCTTTGCTGCCAGAGAGAACCGCCAAGAAAAGGGGTGTCTCTCCGGCGATGTTGCGTCTAGCAATCAAGGAGGGGTCTATGCTACCGATCTTCTTGCACATTTCAATATTCCCCATTGTTGCTGCTAAGTGCAGCGAAGTGTTCTTTCTATCATTCTCAGCCCTAAGGACGATGTTGACGTTGCCACTCTCAGCATCATCATCTTCGTTCACTGTAAGCACCACATTATTCTGAGCTGAATTATTCTCTTCACGAACTAAGAAGTCCAACATGTTTGCCACCACCTTCCCTTGCCCATTAGACACAGCCATGTGCAATATTGTGTCTTCTGTCCCTGTTATTTTGGCCGTGCGGAGTGCTCTTTCTTGCTTGTAGGTTTCAAATACGTCTCTCCACTTGCCTCTCATTGCTTCACTTCGTAGCTTCTTTAGTTTCTCCTCCCTTGTGTCAGCTAACAAACTCATTGTCTCTTGCAAATTAAATTCAAATGTTGTAAATTAGAGATACACACACACACACACACGGGTTATAGATGCGGAAGTTGGAGCATAACCCATAAAAGAAAGCATCAACATGACCAGATTAAAAAACGAGTTATATATAAGAACCAAATGACCAATTGAGTATTGCTAATACACACATAACGTTTTTCTAATATCTACAAACGGTAAACTATATCTGAAGACACCTCTATTTTCCTGATTGCATATGAATATTTATCCAAACAATGACTTGGAATTGGAAATATAAATTAGCAATTAGAAAGCTATTTTTCTTTTGTAAATGCACGTCTACTGCTATAAAACTGGTTCTTTTCTTAAGTGCCCGTTATTGGAACATGCGGAAGCAATTAAAATTAAAAGTTTGTTTATACAGAACAAAACTCCTCTATACTTATTTCACCTTAGCAGAAAGGGATGATCTATTTCAAAACCTAGCAGAAAAGGATTTCAGGTGTCGGTAATTAATGAATAAATAAATACAAATAACCATTGCACCAAATGAATTTAGATGTGTCAATGGGACCATCCAGAGTATAAACGATATCAGGAATGTTTGGTTTGCTAGTCTTAATACATAAGGAATACAGAAGGAGCACAGAAAGAAAGCTGGACAAATGAATATACCTGGAGTCTGCAGCGGAGATCTGGAGTCTTGGAGCAGCTGACAAGGAAAGCTGGAGGAGAAGCTCCTCGCCTGTTGCCACTTGCCTGTCGCTGAGGGAGAATCTGTCTCTGTCTGGCCGGGAGAAGGAAAGCCGAGAGACCTATCGCTACTCGCCTGTGCGTCTGAGAGAGAGAGAGAATGGTAAGGGAGAAGCCGAGAAAGAAGGAGTGAACGGAGAAGTGGTGACGGAGTTGGAGCTGCGTCTCGTTTTGGGTTTCAGGATTTGGTGATTTGGTGACGGAGCTGACTCTGAGGCACGACGAGCAGCGACTGTGTCTGAGTGAGGCTAAGGCACGACGAGCTGCGACTAAGCCTGAGTGACGCTGAGGCACGATGAGCTGCGACTGGAGACTGGAGATAGGAAGAAGCAGAGAGGGGGAGAGACTGAGAGAGTGAGAGGGAGGCAAGACCGCGACAGTCGAGAGGATGGAGGAGCACTGTAGATGTAAGGTCAGGAGGTAAGAGAATTAGGGTTACCTTAAAAGAGGGGTAGGAAAGACTCTGTCATAGAATTAGGGTTACCTTAAATTTTTTTTGTAAATGAAATGAAAAAGGACAGAGCCCAAAGGAGGTGAAAGCCTTAGAGCGTCTCTCACTTATCTTACATGTAACTGTCAGACTGTGTGCTTACGAGAATAAGAGTTAAATGTTAAAAAAAAAATTTTGGGGGCTTCCTCAAGAATTTTTCCAAATGCTTTTTTGTCATTTTAATATGATAATAAAAGCAATTAAATTTGGTGGTAAACATCAATTCATAAAAATATAATTTTGTAATTAATATGATACGTCCTCCGGTGTTGTGTGTATATAAGATACACTTTTTTTTGGGTCGTTTAGTCTTATTTATTTTTGTTCGGTGAAAATGGCTTAGTCTTTATTCATGAGACATATTTAAATGATGTCTGAAATTTTAACCATTTTTTTCATTTTGGACCATATTAATTACATGTTATCTCTCAAGAACCTCTTTTTCCCCCAACCCATTCTCATTTTTCTCCTCCATTTACTCTCTCTCCTCCACAAATAAGTGTATTTTTTGACAAATAAATACGTTTGTCTACATATTTTTGTACATTTAACACCAACTTTTTTATCTGGCTAACAGGGTTATTTGTATCTTATAGCAACGAAGATGTCCAAACTCATTTTTACTCTATTCAAACTAAAAAAAAGTAAATTAAATACATTAATTTTTAATGAGAGATTTCTATTCAAATCTAAAATTTAAATCCGTCTGCACATTCTTTCTTCCACTTTCATACACGTCTATTTTGCTGATGTTGTAACCAAAGCCACAGTCTTGAATGATCGTTCAGGTATTTTTATAATCTTGCCGTACATTGGAATTAATATATTTTAAACCAATATTCTTTTAATTAATATAAAAGTGTTGTAGTTAAATAATTCCTTCTCATCTTTATTATCAAACATCTCTTTCCGCCTCATCAAAATAAGGAGAGTGGTGAGTAAATCATTAACTTTATCCAAAGATGAAATCAACTTCCAAATTTACCTATATTTTATTATTTCATTTAAAAATTACCATCAATTTTTTAAAAAAAAATGTAATCACTAAAAAGTTACAAAAGAAAGTAGCATATAATGACAAATTTATGTATAGAAAATAATATATTATAATACTTTTTAGTGATTATATTCAATATTTGACACTTCATAGTGAATTTTCCCAATAAAAACTATGAATATAAGTTGCAATTAATGATATTTTAAAAAAGAACAATTTTTTTAAAAATAAATTAATATACTACTTTGTAACATATAATAAAACCGATTATTTTTTTTTAAAAAAAGGTGCCATATATAAATAATAAAAAAAAAAATCTATGCGCTTCTTGGACGGTGACTTTCGCTCCTTTTCGTAGAATCCTGGTATCACAATGATGACATATCTAAAAATTATAAAAAATTATTTTATTGTCAAAATTATAAAACAATTATTTTAATGTCAGTGCTTCTCACCTTTTTTGGCCAACGTGCCTTCTTTAACGAATGGGCAATTACTTTACCAGCGCAGAGTGTATTAAATATAGGTAAATGTTTTGTTGCCGGAAAATATAAGTCACACATTATTCATTATTTTAGGGAAAATTTCACTGCACCTATATTGGACACAATTTATTTCCAACAGCCCTCAAAATTTTTTTGAAACTTTAATACACCCTTAAGGACGAAAATGAAATTTAATATTGTAGTTGAAATTGTAATATCCAGGTTTTTGATAATTGGATATAAAGGTTAAACGAGTAATTAAAGACTGATTAAGGTTTAGAAGGACGAAAGGAAAGGAAATGAAGAATAAAAATGCCATTCTGCCAAATGTATAAAAGGTAAAGGCAAAATGGTCATTTTAAAAAATGTAAGGGACAAATGTGTCATTTTAAAAATAGGACTAAAGTGGAAATTTTGAAATTCAAGGGACCAAATTGCTATCTATGACATTAAGGGCATTTTGGTAATTAAGTAAAAGTTAAAGGGCATTTTAGTCAAAGTTTGACTAAAATATCATAAAATTTTACAGAGTCCCAAAAGATATAGAATAATTCACTGATCAATAATTGAGGCCTGGTTTAGGTCATAATGACAAGAATGACCTTCGCAGGAATTTTAAAGCTCATTTAATTTTTGGCTATTTAATAAATAACTAGTCAAAAATAATTATTTAAAATACCTAGAGGCCTTAGATATATGATCTCAGAGCAAGGAAAATAGCTCAGAAATTCTACTATTTTATAAAATTGTTCCCAAGAGAAACTCAGAGGCAGTTTCCTCAATCAGAAAGAAAATGCGAAAAAAGAAATCACGAATTAAGGTTTTCTTTATAAATTAATTAAAGACATTCTAGAAAGCAATTTGAGAAAAGAAAAATCATGGGAGTATCACATGAATTTTGAAAATTTTTAATGACCCTAAATCAGTCCAATAATAAGGAAATTACCGAAAAGAATTTTCGATGCCACAAAGTAACTTTATGGAACATAAAGTTTTTGTAAAGAAAGTTGTGAGGCCATGAAATTGCCACTTGTCATGGTCATAATTCAAGAGTAAAAGAGAGGTAAAATATCTCAAACGAGTGGTAAAATATATCGGTATAAAGTTATTTTATCAGTCCAAGTGGGACCCACAACTAATTAACACATGGAGATATTTTATAAAACACTCCAAGACACCAAAGAGGGCCATTTGAGTCGGCCAAAACATCAGCCAAGGAAGGTGAAAATGGCGTGAAGAAAGAAGAGGAGGAGGAGGAGAAAAATTCATCAAACTTCAAGGTAAATAGTGAATCCAACATGTAATCTTCCAAATTTCATGATTTCTATCACTCCTCTTCAATCCTATTGGTTTTATTTTTTCTGAAAATGGTGTATTTGGCTGCTGGAAAGTTTAGATTTTTTAGAGAGAAAATGAAGAAGTGAGGGATTTAGAAGCAATAGTTGTTAGAAAACAACTCTATGCTTGATTTGGGACCTAGTGATGGTTACTTTGTGTTGTTTCGATGAATATATGAATTTTTTGCATGATGTTACTGTTCATTGCTGCTGGTTGACACTGTTCATCAAGGGAAGGAATGATTTTGTGATGTTTAATGATGGGCAAATGGTCTAAGTATGTAATTATACATATATGTGAAGGTAGAAGTTTAACAATCACACTTTCTTCAATTTTTGGGATTTCCAATCCTAAGGGGACATGCTGTCCAATTTTCTATAAGCATGTGAAATGATGTTTTTGGGCTCAATGATGCATGAGAAGAGGCCTAGGAGCAAGATTATGCAAGTGCATAGAAAGCAAAGTTGAAAAATCCATTTTTGGCAATTTCTCCAAATTTTCCGCTACAACTGGTTCATGGGGAAAGAATGTGATTTTGATCCTTCCAATGGATTTAGAAGGCAAAAAAGTGTAGGGTATAAGTGAGAAAATAATTTTGGAAGCAGTAGAATCAATTTTGGTAAAGTTAGAGTTTAAGACCCTAAGTAGTTCAAGAGAAGTTCTAAGAGGTTTTTAAGTGTTTTAATGCATTGGTTATGAACTATCTTTAATGCCAAATGCATTATGTAATGTGTAGGAGTGTAATTCCAAAGAGGAAAGTTTCAAAGTGCAAGAAGAAAGCCATTAAAGATCAAGGAAAGTTAAGCAAATAAGGTAACAAATTCTCTAACTTTTACATTTACATTGTCATTAATTGTTGATTGTGTGATTGCCATGTTAATGCTATGTTAAGTGATGCATGAACATGCAAGTTCTTGCTTGATGCTTGATGATGATTATATGCCTTGGCAAAGTGTGAAATTCATGACTTTAAGGTTAGTAATACATATTTAAGTCTCATGGCTTATTATTGTTGCACAATAATAATTATGCATGTTGATGTGATAGTTAAAGATATTTGTTATTGAAATTTCATGAATCTCATTCTCCCAAAAATTAACCTTCTAGGTCAAGGCTCAAGTAAAGTTAAATCAAGGAGATGAAGGCCTAAAGTGAAAGACTTCACTTCAAAATGCCATGATATGCATGCATGAGTTTAAAGTTTATGGATGTTATTTATGCCAAGTGTTGGAATTATTGTAAGATAAACCCCTACACTTCTAGCATGGATAATGATAAGTACTATGTTAAAAATTCTAGTTAGTTATGTTGATTGGAAGCATACATACCAAGTCTAAAATTTGGAAAGTTGAAGTAGTACAAAGGGTCCAACACCCTTACCAAACAATTAAGTTGAGGTAGCAGTTAAACCAAGCAAACGAAATCCAATTGGTATGAGATTTTCCAGAAAAATAGTACTCATGACAAGCTTTAAAATGAGTCATGACAAGCTTTAAAATGAATTCAAGTTTTTGGAGTTTTGTGTAAAAAGTTATGATGGTCCAAAGTTGGAAGAAAAATCTGGAAAAAGAAAAATGAGCAAATGAACAATGCTTATTCACGTAATAAACTGTATTAATTGATCAAGAGATTGAACAAACTGATATTTTTCCTCTGTAGGAAACTTAATAAGCTTCATTTAGGAACTTGAACCACTCAATTTTGATTTTTTTTAGAATTAGTTATGAATTTCCAAAGTTGGCCAAAATTTCAAAATTTACGAAAGAAACAGTAACTCGTGCAAAATTTTAAAATTTCACGTGGTTAATTAATTCTAAACATTGGAAGGCCTTAGAGTGATTCATAATTGGTCTCTAATATAAAATGAAGTAAGCTAAGGATGGTGTTACGGAAATTCACTAATAACCTAATTATTTTAAAAAGGCAAATCTTAAAGAAGCAGGCATGAGCTAGTGTGGAGAAGAGATGAAAATAAAGAGGCATTACATAGAAAAGGAGTAGATCATTCATGCTCCTTGATCTTCCTTCTTCCTGTCCATAAAATCCTAAACGAAATTCGAAGGCAATTTCAATTTGAAACACCCGTCAGCAAAACGCGTAAGAGGCATAAGCATAATAGAAAGACTTGCTTTTGGGTCAATAGACATAGCTCAATGATAACCCAAAAAAGAGATGTTGGGATGTGGGAATAGCCTCAAAGCTAAGAGCTTTTGAAGAGAGTAGCGGGAATATGTGTTTGTGTGTGGTTTAGATTTGATTTGAATATTGGCTCGCTATGTTGCAAGAAATTAGACTCTTTCAGTAGACCTAATCTCTATTAGTTTCAAATGTTAATTTTCCATTAACTCAATGATTTCTACAATTGAGTCCATTTATCATGAAATTTTAAATACAAAACCTTTATCGCCCAAGTTTTCAAATTATAAATAACCCATCAGCCAAGCAATGATAACCAATTGCTCAAACCAAATAATTCTTGAAAAATTCGGATTAAATGCCTCAAATCGCCCAAATTAACATAACTATGAAATCACAAATGAATTCAAGTTCCTGCAAGCATTATGGAGATGCACAAAAGAGTAACTTGAAACTTCTTGAAATCAAGAGGAACAGGTTTAGGACTTTGAGGTTTAGGAGTGTTTACGGACGAACCCTATTGGAGAGGAAATAATGCACGTGAAGAAATCCTCATTCTTGATCACATTTCAAATTATTTATAGCGGCCATGACGAAATCAATCGGTGCCCATTGAAATTTCCAACAATTTAATTAAGTTGATCCATTTGGTCAAGCCAACGTTCGCTATATTTGAATCAGATGGATTCATCATCATGTGCACCCTTCTCTTCCTGAAGATTCAAATTCATGATTTCTTTAATGCCCGAGCCACAGGTCGGATTGGCATCATCATGAGCACCCCAGAAAAAGAAGTTATTATATTTTCAATACTATGATATTCAAATAGTATATATTACTTTTTTTTTTTTTGCTAAACGAGTCAATTTTATTGATCACAAAAAAAAGAAGTGCACATGCTAATAGCCGAAGCCAAGTAATATCTTG
The DNA here is from genome assembly GCA_006871305.1 of Vachellia collinsii. Lineage (NCBI taxonomy): Eukaryota > Viridiplantae > Streptophyta > Magnoliopsida > Fabales > Fabaceae > Vachellia > Vachellia collinsii. The sequence continues at coordinate 2,669 of QFDD01005806.1, read as the reverse complement.
AAAAATCCTATGGTTACAAGCTAACACACAAGCTTTTTAAACTAAGAAAAAAACTATACACACGCTAAGCCAAGCAAACAAAATTATTAAAGAAGAATACATGTATATACTACTTATTACAATCACTCATAATTGCAAAGAAAAGTATCAAATAACACACTAGGTTTTCCAAATGAAAGGGATGATGAATTGTTCAATCTGTCATATTTTCCTTTTTCTGGCCAGCCTTTCTGTAGGCCTGGAGTTTTTGAAGAGTGGTGGTTATAGTGGGTGGTTGTCATCCAAGGTGGTGGGGGTGGCGGTTGTACACGCATTGTTTTCTTGCATGGTGGTGCAAACAAGAGGTGAAATCAAAATATGATTTGATGAGATGTCTAGAAAATATATAATAATAAAAAAGTCTCATAAAAAGTAAGTAACATGCAATAACAAATTTTATGTAAGCCATAACAACGTATCATGTTTCTCACTCGTAATTATGACTTTTGGATCGTTACATTCCTTGGGACCTCATTGTAAGTAGTATGTTGTTTTGACAGTGTCACAAAACAAGTCAATGTCCTTGATGGCATGCATTCCTAGAATAAAGTCATCAAATACCTAGAGGTGTATTAGATGGATTGTTAGAGTTTTGTTAGTCAATTGCATATTCTGGTTCAAGTCTGGTTGAAAACTTGGTCAAAGAATCTAACTTGCTTATTGATGCTACCAAAATTAACTATGCACCGCAAGTGTACGGGTCGTGAAAATAATATACGGTAAATCAAGGTCGATCCCACAGAGACTCAATTTAGTAGGTGAATAGGCACTAGAAATCTAATTTTTGTTTAAGTTGAGTGAATTAAAATACGATAATGAAAATATAAATTCAATTGAATTAAAATATTAATTCTAAAAAAAACTAGAAACTTTTAATTGACACAAGCAACCTAGAGTGGCTAATCCCTTCTTTAAGTTTTAAAGCATGTTTTTACCCAAATAAATATATAAATTTTAATTTGTTAATCTAGAGTCTAAATAGTTGTAGTGTCTCCCGATCATCTACAACCCTCTCACAAATAAAACTATTATTCCTTATATAGTTATTCAAGAGGCATTAATTAGAATGTTTTCACTCTAATATGATTATGTGAGTCCCGTAGGTATATTCCTATCCTAAAGGCAAATTAGAATAAATTCTAATCTCACACTATTCAGTTTAAAGGTCTAATTTAGATCCCTCTCCCAAGGTTAACCTAAATTTCCCAAATTCATATTTAATGTTGATCAGGCATCAAATAGACAATAAATTTAAACTGAATAAACATAATTAAAATTAAACATAAAAATTGGTTCAAACATGCTCAAATCCTTAAATTAGTTCATAGCTACTCTAGATCTAAAGAGAGTTAGCCACCCATGACTTTAATTAAATCCACAATAATACTAATTTGCAGACTCAAGAAAAACATCAAGAAAGGAAAGACAGATAATAAACAAATACTGTGATGAAATTTCTCCACAATTGGTGTTTTCTTCTTTCTTTCCTAATGATCTCTCTTCCTGCGCGTTGCTTCTTGTTCGCTGGAATTGCGTTCGCTGGGTGTGTGCGTGAATGGATCGAATGGATCTGTGCGTTGGTGTTGATGATTGGGTGCGTGAATATGGCTCTCTAGATGAATGGGTGAATGGGTCCAGACGCGTGTGTGTGCGTGGATGAATGAGTGCGGCGTGAATGGATGAATGGATGGATTAATGTGTGCTGTGCGCTACCTCCTTCCTTCATATATATATAAAAATATATATTTCCCTATTGCCAAACCGTCGGTGATTCTTTCTTGATCTTTTTTTCTTTCTTTCTTTTAACAATTCTTTATCTTTTGATTTGCCAAGATTTCCTCTTTCCATTGCTTCCTGAAAATAACCAAATAATAAAATAAACGGGAATAGAATTAAATAAAAATTCCTAAAAACATTAATTTATTCTCATTATTAGTTATGATTTAATGAATCTCTAAGATATTGCATTATTTGATAGATTTGCTATTTTAAACTCAAAATCTTTTAAAATTTAAATTGATAACTCTCCAAATATATCAAAAATATATCTCAGATATAATAAAAATTGGAGAGCTATCACTCCCCCACACTTGCATTAAATCTTGTCCTCAAGATTTTAAATGTAATAATATAGACAGAGAAGATTATGGAAGCAAGATTTTAAAGCAAACATCACAAAGTATGAAGTAATCCAAACCTTCAAGGATTTTGTTTTCATAGAAATCTTTTTTAGCTTTCAGAAATGATAGTTACAAGTCAAATCCTTAGGCAAAGACAAATAACTATAAGATGTCCCTCACAGGTCAAGTGTTTGCACTCTTCTCTCACTATTTTTAGGGGCTTGTGTTTCACTCATTTCCACTCAAAGTAGATCATCTACCATAGGCTTGTTTATCATCTCCATCTCCACTATATTGTCTCATTGCATACACAAATCAAAAGGACTTTCTCAAGGGTGTAATGTATAAGGTAGGATAATGAAAGAAAATGGATGATAACGGGATACTTTAATCAGTGCCAAGTATTTTAAGGAGAATGAAGGAATATTTCACTTATTGGGAACAACTGCTCATTATTATTTTTTTTTCTATTTTTTTTTTCTTTTTTTTTTCTTCTTTGTTTTTTTTTTT
>QFDD01005804.1:0-10122 GCA_006871305.1 Vachellia collinsii | reverse complement strand
GAGGTGAGGTGAGGTTAATTAAAGGTAGGTAAGGTTAGGGGAGGGGAGATTATAAGCTTTGTTTGGTTTAAAAGGAGGTGAGGGTAGGGGAGATATTTTAATAATTCTTGTTTGGTTCAGAAGGGAAGGGGAGGAGAACAAATTTTAAGTTGACAATTATGCCCTTATTATTTTATTTAAGATTTTCTCCCTTGTTCATATTATTTACATTAAAATGACCATTTTCTAAAATTTTTGTATTACAAAATCTCTTATCATGTTATAAGATAGCAACAAAATATTCACACATGATGCAAATTTAAATAGTGACCTTGTGATTAAATTATAACAAAACATGCTTAAATTATAAGATATAAAATTAACTATATTAAAGAATTAAAATTGAAGTATAGTTTAGCCTCTAATAACAGTATTTGTGTGCTTAATTGATAGGAAATAAAAGGTTACTATGATTTTGATTTATCATTAGCTAGTTGAGCTAATTTTGTGTGTACATTCATTTTCGGTAAGCACAGAAGAAGAAACAAGTGAAAAAGAAGGAGCTGCAATCATGGACAAACCATGCTTTGAGTGTTCTATTCCAGTATATTAAACTCAACTCATTCGCCAATAATTAATATACAAAAAATAACATCATATATCTCATTTCTTCGTCTTACATAAACAGTTAAATCATATAAATATTATTAATTTTACATGAATATAATGCCACAGACTTAACTCTCCAATGAAATCACCAACTGGCCAACTACCAACTCTGTAAAATAATCCATCAGAATATGTGTATGTGTATAAAATGTATGATCATAAAATGAATCTGAACTAGTCTGGCACTTTAGTTCTTCACAACAGCCAGCATTGACAAGACAAGAGAGGTACTGATGAGCGCAACGGAGCTGGAAATAGATCCCATAGCTTCGGTGTCGGGAGCATGAGTAGGAGAGGGCGACAAGTTGAAGTCTTGAGCGAAGACAGCAGTGGCGAAAATAGCTGCGACGAGGAGGATGGCGAAGGCCTTGAAGGTGGTCACCGGCACCATAATAAGAGAGTTAGAGAAGGTCGGAGAAGAAACTTGTGAGAGCTTGAAGGAGCTTCAAAGGAGGAGAGATGAGAATGAATGAGAGAAATCAAACAAGGCGGCAGTGCAAGAAGTACGCAAAATGAAAGGGGGAATGGGTTATGAGGGGTACCGATGGAATATTTAAAAAAGGGTATGGATAATTTAGTCAGGTTGTAGAAATAATTTTCTCTCCCCTCCAAAAAAACCCCAATTTTGGAGGTTAGAGAGAGGAGGGGAGGGGTGAGGAAAAAGACAAAAATTGATACCTCACCTCCCCTAATTTTTTCAACCAAACACAATTATTTCCATCACACCCCTAACCTACCCTACCCTTCCCTCCAAAAAACCCCCAACCAAACAATGCCTAAATCAAGTGATTAAAGTCTCTAATGAAGCTCTTTCAATTTCCTGCAAGAGAAAACTATTTCTTGGACCAAAACATTGCTTAATTAAAATTGATTTGCATCATAAAGAGCATTGTTCATTTGGTTAGAATTTAGATCCTTCGTTGCGACAAACTCCTCTCTTAAGCAAGGAATTGCTCTTTGACCACTTTCAATGGGGCAAACTCTGCTCTTCACCGTGGCAAACCCATCTATTCTGAGAGGATATTTCCTCTCGGGTCCACTTCACTGAGATGATCTTTGGTGTGTATCGCAACCAACTTTTTATTGAAGCAGAATTTGGTTTTTGGTTGAACTTCATACATGCATAACTTTTTGCACACAAATCCAAATCAAGCAATCTATGATTCTTTAGAAGCTCATAACAAGATCTACTTGGATGAAAAAATCTCATGGCAATTGGACTTCATTTGCTAATTTTATCCCAATTTGTCATAATTAAGGGTTTTGGACCCTTTTATTACCAAGTTGCATGTTTTTTCATTTTCTCCATGCATTTCATAGCACAACACACATAAACGCACCACAAAGCACATAATTAACTTAGTGCAGGAGTTTAATTTACAACTTTATTAAAAGTACCACATGCCAAAACAAAATGCACAACATGTGCAATCTTTACTTTCATAAAAGCCACCCACCTTCACTCTTCAACTTCTTTGCCCTACTTCTTGAGCTTGTGCCAATGGTTGATCATTGGAAAGAATGAGATTTCAAAGAAATCTTGGTAGCAAAATATTTCTAGCTACCCCATCAACATACTTGATTATTTATATGTACACTAACATAACATGAACTATAGACAATATCTTACTCATACTATCACATTTGCTCAAGGCCAAGCTATCATTGCATAGTTACAACCATCCTTGTACACCAAACATTAAACATGGCAAAGCAACACAAATAATAATCAAAGGCAATGTAAATGTAAAAGTTTGTGCTACCTTAAACTTTAACTTTCCAATGTGAACTTGAAGTAGCTTGCACTTGCACTTTGACCTTCTTCTTGGTAATTTAACACTCTTGCACATGCCATAGTGTGCTCAACATCAATAACTTGTCATTACTAGTGCATTATAACATTTAGCACTCCCAATCTCAATCTTAACTTCTAACTTTGCTACTCGTGTTTTCAATACTTCCAAAATTGTGTTTTCACTTCTAGCCTACACAATTTTGTATTCTAAACTCAATGGAAACATATACAAAATCACACTTCTTCACCCTCATGCACTGCTGGCCAAATAGTAAGGAAAATGGGGAAAAATAAGATTTTTACACATCTCTTTGCATACACATGCACCACCTCATTCCTAGCCCAATTCCCTACCATTAAACCACTTTGAAACATTCATATTCATGCATCCTCAAATTTGGTTAGCAGCCTTCATAAGGGTTTAGTGCCAAAAATTCATTTCATACTTAAATCAACACAAACTTGACATCAACATGTAATAAAATATACATAGAGTTGATTTATGACACCTATTACTTAAGATTACATCTTCCTCTTAGAACCCTCATCATCAAAACAGCTCACACGTCCATTTATCACAAAATCTAAGTTTATTAAAAGGAAGAGTAGAGTTATAGATGAGTTCTTATGGAAGAATCAAGCTTAAAACACAAGATTAACTTGACTAGAGCTTGATTTTCTTCTCCTTCTTCTTCCTTGAGCTCCACCATCCTCTTCTCTTTCTAGTTTGCATGAAATCAGACAGAAAATAGGGCTTTAAGACTTATAAAACTATGTTTAAAGAGATTTTAAGTGAGAGTGGGCCCACTTGTACTGTTAGAGCAATTTTATACTAATAAATTTTATTGCTTTGACAAATATCTACTCTTTTCTCTTCATCTTTGACAAGAGAGTGACAAGTGTCTTAATACACTCCCCACAATTAACTTTTCCCAAAAAAACCCTTACTTTATCATATTTTCGACTACCAAAAATGCATCTCGGGAATTTTCTGATACTAAGGCCATGCAAGACCCTAAAAAATTTCCATAACTCATAAGGTCATTAGGGTATTTTTATTTTTCAAAACTCATTCCAAAAATTCCCTTAATAAATTGTTTTCCAAAAACCCTGATTCGACAATTTTTGGTCTTTTGTACTACCATTTCGGCAAACTGTTTCTAAGTTTCTGCTGAGAACAATTTTATAAATTATGACACTCTAGAAACTATTTTTAGCCACTATAACATTACATTTCTAAGGCCTCTGGATAATTTAAATAATAATATTTGCTTAAAAAGTCATTAAATAGCAAAATATTAATTACTGTAAAATTTTTCCGCGCAGGTATTTTTGTCCATTTGACCTTAACTGAGCCTCAATTACTAATTAGTGACTTTTTCTCTACCTTCTTATGCCCAGGGTCATTTTCTAGTAGTTTGGTCAAACCAAAATGTCTTTGCCTTTACATATTGAATACTTGCAAAAAGGCACCTTTGATATCTCTTATACTTCTATTCACTCTCTGAACCCTTAATTACTCTATAGCCCCTTGTTCATCCCTTATCGTCGGTTATAGAAAAATGAAGATGTTACATAATGTGTTCAAGTGGTCTAGTTAAGGTCTCTAATGCATATTAAGGCTTAGTAAGAGAGGTGTGTGATATCCAGGTTTTAGATAACTAGATATAAAGGCTCAACGAATGACTACAAACTAATTAAGAGCTTGAAGGATGAAATAAAAGGAAAAGAAGAGTGAAAACTGCCATTTGACAAACATAGAAAAGTATGGGCAAAATGGTCATTTAAAAAAAGTAAGGGACTAAAATGTCATTTTGGAAAGTAAAGGACCAAAGTGACATTTTGAAATAGGGACTGATTGATACCAATATTTACATGCTTTTCTTGTCTATTGTTGGGCATTTTGTGACACTTTTACCCCGTCTTGCATGCATTTATGCCTCTTTTGCCTACATTGATTCATGCATTGCAAAATTGATGATATAAGGATGAAAAGGAGTGAATAGTCTTGTCCAACTTTACATGCCTTAAACTTCAGCGTTTGATCTTTAACAAGGCTCTTTGCTTTTATTGTAGGCATTTGGAAGAGATCTTTAAGCCCAAGAATGAGCATTGAAGGACCTGCATTTCATTGAGAGGAAGGAATGAAAGTTAGGAAGTGCCGCTGTGTCTCAAGTGTCGTGACTTTGACGTAATTCTAGAATGATGTGCTGAGCCATCAAGTCATGACTAAATATACTAAAGTCACGACATAAACATGATAATGTCGCGACATAATGTATGTATAATTGAGACCTCATTGTGAAAAAATGCAACTGTGAGTTTTCGATTAGGTCAGTAACACCTCTCATTTTCTAGCTTTATTATACATTAGAGACCTTAATGGGATCCTTGGAGTCCATTAAGTGAGCTAGAATTAGTTATCTTGGTGAATTTCAAACTACCCACTTGAGTTATTATTCCTTTGAAAGCTTGAAATTTTGGCCCAACTTTGAAAATTCACAACTAATTCTAGAAAAATTTAAACCAAGTGATGTAGGTCTCTAATTAAAGCTTTCTCAATCCCTTATAAAGGAAAAATACTCCTTGGGCCAAATTAATCCCCAAACAAAATTGAAAAGGATTGGAAAAATCACTGTTCACTAGGCCTAAACTGAGGGGTTTTGCTGCGGCGAACTTTGGATTTCACCGATGAACTTTTCCGAATTAAATGGGATTTGCTCTCATCCTAGGTTCATTGTGGCAAACTGAAAGTGAACTTTTGTGTTTGCTATGGTGAACTCCTCCAGACTTGCCTTTCTGACCACCTTCACCAAGGCGAATTCTGGATTTTGCTGGGGCAAACTTTTGTTGTCAAATTTTCTAGTGAACTTGTAAAGTGCATAACGTTTCACACACATTTCCAAAATAAGCAATCTAGGACTCTATAGAAAGCTTGCAAAAATATCTATTTGCATGAAAAATGTCATGGCAATTGGAATCCATTTGCTCAAATTATCCCATTTTGTCACTTTTTAAGGGCTTTAGACCCTTTTTAGCCAATTTGCATGCTCAATTTCATTTCTTTATGCATTTTACCTTATCACACACTTATTTACATCACATAGCACCAAAATGACTTAGTGTAGGAGTTTAATTTACATTTATCCATAATTTGCACAAAAACCACCTAGACATACATCAAAAGTCATGTGTAACACAATATGTGCAAATTCCAACTTCATGGAAGCCATCACCACTTACTCTTGGATTTCCATGCCTTTACTCTAGGAATGTGTGCCTATTGGTTATCATTGGAAAGGGTGAGATTTCAAAGAAATCCCAGTAGCAATTATGCCTAACTAAAACATCAACATGCATGATTTATTGAACATAAACTAACATGCCATGACACTAATGACAAAACCTTCCTCATATAATCACAATTGCACAAGGCCAAGGGAATCATTGCATGGCTACAACCATGCATACTCACAAGCAAGGATTTACATGTTAGTTGGCTACAACCACACATAAACATGGCAAATAACATATACCATAATCAATTGCAAAGTAAATGTAAAAGTTATAAGTTTCGCTACCTTATACTTGGCTTAGCTTTTCCAATGACTTGAGTTGGCTTCCACTTGAACTTGGTGACTTCTTCTTGGCAACTTACACTCCTACAAATGTCATAGTGTGCTAAACATCAATAAATTGTCATTACTTAGTGCATTATATCAGTTTGCACTCTCAACCTCAACCTTAACTCCTAACTCGGCCATTTGTGTTTTCAATGCTTCCAAAATTGTGCTTGAGCTTCTACCCTACACAATTTTGTATTTTAAACTCAATGGAAGCATCAAAACACATAAAATCATACTCTTTCTCCCTTGAACCTCAGCTGCACGAATTTCACATGAGAATTGGAGAAAATGAGATTTTGCAATATCTCTTCTCATAAACATGCACAATCTCACTTCTATACCAATTTCCCATGATTTAACAATTTAAAACCACTCTTATTCATGCATCATCAGTACAGTCAGTAGCCAGGGGAAGGGTTTTGATGCCAACAACTCAAGACCAACTCAACTCAATTAAAGTATCCACCTGCTGCAAATCATGCATTGGACAAATTTATAACACTTGCTATGGGAAATTCTTGCTCTTCTTCATTTTCTCCTTCAAGACCTATTCCAAGACCACTCTTGAAAACTCTTGAATCTCAAGCTTAGGGAGAAAACTAAACCATTAAAGAGAAGAACAAAACTCATAGATGATATCTCATGGAAGAATCAAGCTAAAATCACCATCTTACCTTTGATTTTGGTGGATTTCCTTTCCCTTCTTGCTTGTTCTTCACCAACGCTGCTCCTCTCTCTTCTCCTTCTGGTTTTCATGAAACATGGGAGCAAAAGTGGACTTAGGACCCTTTTAAAATCTTTCCACATGAATTAAAATGGGTTGTGGGCCCCACTTGTACTACCAGAGTCACTTTACATTGATAAAATCCCTTGCTTTGGTAAATATCTACTCTCACTTTTCCATCTTTAATAAGAGAGTGACAAGTGGCTCATTCTTGCCCCCAAAATCTTCTTTTGCCAAAAATACCCTTACTTTATCTTATTTCTGTCCACCGGAAATGCTTTTTCAGGAATTTTCTTCTCAGTAAGGCCATATCAGACCCTAAAAAATTCCCATAATTCATTATCTCATTAGGGTATTTTTATTTCCTTAAAACTCATTCCGAAATGCCCTTCATCAATTTTATTTCGAAAACACTGATTAGGCAATTTTCGGCCTTTGAAACTATCGTTTCGGCAAACTGTTTCTGACTATTTGCTGGAAACAATTTTATAAATTAGGGCACTCCAAAAACTATTTTTAGCCACTTTAACATTACATTTTTGAGGCCTCTGGACAATTTAAATAATAATATTTGGCTAAAAACTCATTAAGTAGCCAAAATATTAATTAATGTAAAAATTTCCCGCTAAGGGCATTTTTGTCCATTTAACCTTAACTGGGCCTCAATTACTGATCAGTGACTTTTTCTCTATCTTTTGGTGCCTCGGGTCATTTTCTGGTATTTTGGTCAAAATTACCAAAATGCGCTTGACTTTTCTGAAAATGACCATTTTCCCCTTATGTTTCTTTTGCTTGCAAGATGGCACCTTTGGCATCTCTTATGCTTCTGTTCACTCTTCAGACCATTTACTCATTAGTAGCGCATCGTTTAGCCCTTGTTTCCAATTACTGAAAATGTGGATGTTATAACCTACACATAGGGAAGACAACCTCCACGATATGGAGACCCCTATTTTGTAGATTAGGAAGTTTTGGGAGTCTCAACCTTTTTCTCTCAAGCAACCAACAACCCCCATCCATTTTCCTTCACTTTTACACCATTTCACTCCATTCCAAATCGTTTAATCCACTCCTAACATGGTTTTCTACATATTTTTGTACCATTACGATTCCTCTCATGGCATAAAGTCTCTGGAGTGCTTGCTGTGGTTCTAGAGCTATGAGAGGCTAAAACCTTAGCTCTTTGTTATGGAAGATGAAGCTTGAGCTCGTGGATTCATTGGGGAGTATTCTTAGTCTAATTTCATGTTTAAACTCTTCTAGAGATTTCTAGATTTAGGAATTTCTACTGCTATGTAAACTACGATTATAGCTTCGTAATCTTGTGATTAGACTATGCATTTGGATTGGATGTTGTTTCATGTTGATTTATATATATTTCAGTTTAGATCCCTTGTTTCATTTAATTGTCAATGATTGTTGATAGTTAGACTGTTACTTGGTTTCTGTGGTTGTGATTGCAATCCATTGAGGGCATGAGCATCATCTATCTATTTACACTTTAAGTGGTTTTCAACAATGTTTTAATAAGTGTTAATCAACTTGGATTCAAGTGAGTTTTCATCAATTAAATCATTGGACCTAAGCGATTGTTTGGGGTTTTCATTTAAACTTAGAGAGACTAAGCTCCCATATCAAATTAAGAGAAATGAAAGTTAAGTTTCCATTATCAAGAGTGCATCTCATCATATACCCCTTGATCCAAATCATACCTTCATTATTTGAAAATACCAAAAAGATTTATTTGCCGCATTCTTCTTACTAATGGACCATAGTTTCATAAACCAAAACCCCTTTTCTCATACCCAATTCAACATGTTTTTAATTGCCAAATTAGACAAGGATAATCAATAAACCGCTCCTCAAGAAGAATGATAGGTTGCCCATTATACTACATTATCTAGGTGCAATTATCTTGTATCAAACTGGAAGGCCTCAATTATCTTGGTCCAATCAGGGACCTAAGTGTAAATTTGAAATTCGTGGGACCAAATTGCCATTTATAAAATTTAAGGGTTTTTTGGTTAAAGTTTAACCAAAATATCAGAAAATTTTATAGGACACCAAAATATAGAGAAAAATTCACTAGTCAATAATTGAGGCCTAGTTTAGGTCAGAATGACAAGAATAACCTTTAAGGGAATTTTAAAGGTTATTTAATATTTAGATATTTAATAAATAATTATTTAAAATATCTTGAGGCCTCAAATATATGATTTTGGAATAGGAAAAAAATAGCTTGGGAATTTTAGTAATTGATAAAATTGTTTCCAAGAAAAAGTCGGAGACAATTTCCTGGATCAGAAGGAAAAAGATCAAGAAAAGCCTCAAATTAGGGTCATCTTCAAAAATTAATTAAAGATAATTATGGAAGCAGAATAAGGAAAGAAAAATCATGGAGGTATCATATGAATTTTGAGAATTTTTAATGACCTTAAATCCATCAAGTGATCAAGGAATTTCCAAAAAGTATTTTAGGCTTGATAAAGTAGCTTACGGTTAGATAAATTAACTTTATCTGCATAAAGCAAATTGTGGGGTCTTTAATAATGCTACTTGTCTCCTTACTCGAAGAATAAAAGTAGACAAGATATTATGACTATATGGTAGAAAATATCAGAGTAAAGTTATTTTATCAATCCAAATAGGCCCCACACATTAATGGCACATGTGCAGATTTTTTTTAGGGTCCAAGAGCTTCTTGAACCATCCATTTCAGCCCCGATTTTTGTGCACACCAAGAGGAAAAGAGAGGGGGATGAAAATGAAGAGAGAAGAAGAGTGAAGAGGCAAAATCAAGCCAAAAATCCAATAAAAATTATGATTTTGGCTTGAAATCTTCCATATTTCTTAGTTCATGGGCCTCCTCTTCCATTTGATTTGTTTATTTTGGTGTTATTGAAGTCAAGAAGGAGAGAACCTAGAGCTTCTAGTGAGAGAGAGTGAAGATAAGCTCAAATTGGAAGAGGTATGTTTGAAAATCCAACTCTCGTAGTGTTATGGAGCTTGTTGGTGGTTGGATTGTGATTGTTGTTTTGAATTTTGGGATGATGAACCCTATGGGAAGGTGCTTTCCAAATTTTTTTAAATGCATGGGAGATTTATTTTAAGTTAAATAATGGTTAGAAAGTTGATTATAAGCAAGAATATTAAAGTCTATGGAAAGAAATCATGATAATCACATTTTTCTTTTTTGTTGGTGTTTTTTGGTCTGAACAAGTCAGGAGGGAAGATTTTGAATTTGATAATTTTGATACTTCCTATGAGTTTAAAATCAAAAATTGTATAGGGTACAAGTGAGAAACCAAGTTTGGAAGCATTAGAAACAA
>QFDD01005795.1:0-10876 GCA_006871305.1 Vachellia collinsii | reverse complement strand
AATTTGGGCTCAGAATTTGGGGTTCTGAGTAGAGCTGGGAATTTGGGCCGAGCCTGTAGGGCCGACCCGATTAAGCCAGTTGAATTGGAGGGTCAGGCCTGTGATTTTGAGCTTCCAGAAAGAAACAGGCCTAATAGGGCCAACCCTAATGGGCTGAGGGCTTAAAAGGGCCGACCCTGTAGGGTCGAAGACCTGCCTTTTAGGCCCGCCATAATTTTTTTAAAATAATTTATATGTATTTTACATAATAAACATATTTTAAATATATGATTTTGGTTTACTATTTGTTGCAAAAACTTAAAATAATGATGATGGTGTTACAAATGAAATACTTGATATGTTTTTATCTTGCTAAAGTAAAGTCTTCTGAGTCTATTCCTAGCTTAAAATTGAAGACAGTGATGATGATTGATGAAGAGAAAAACTTATATTATATAATTTGTGAACTTAAATTTAAGACTTTCAGAGTATTTATTATTTTTAATGTAGTTATTTAGATAATTAGATATGATTTTCTAAATTTTTTGAGCAAGAAAAGTTGTATAGTGTTAAAAGTATTGTATTTTTTTTTAAAAAAAAGTGAACAGTGCTAGGCCCACAGGCCGACCTCTCGCAGGCCGGGCCTCAGAAAACTGAAGGATTTTGGGACTAGGGCCTAAATGGGTCGGCCCGTTTAGGCCCTAGGCCCTGTAGGGTCGGCCCTAATTCCCGGTACTAGTTCTGGGTGAACCATTTTTTTATTATTGGGATTTCTACATTCTTGGCCCCAGTGAATTTGACCCACCATTTAACAAACGAAATTCTCTACAAAATTGGGAAACTATTTTTGAATTTAGAAATCCTATATTTGAGATTCCATTTGAATACCCAGGCTAAAGCAAATTTTGAAAATAAATAAAGATATGCTGGGAATGGATCTTCACTTGGGTTGGCTCGACTATCAAAATAGTCATATCCCATTTTCACATTGGTTGGCAATATTTCAGAGCAAGGACCAAAGAAATCCCACCATCTATTGAACCATTGTGGAAATTGATATTTAGAACCAGTTTTAGACATAAATAGTCATGTATGGCTAAATTTTGGATTTTGATACCAAAAGGTACAAAACCATTCCTCAGAAAGTGAAACCTCATCCCATTTAATCATTTTTGGAACCATAATATTTGCTCTGGTAGCATCTATTATGAAAAGACAGGTTTTGTTTTCTTTTTTGAAAGTCTGAACATAAAAAATACTGGAGTTCATAACTTTATATTTGATTATGTAAATTAAAAATACAGAAGAAACATTTGGTTTCATGTCTAAACCATGAAGTTTTATGTTTAGCTTCAAAGCATCCATAATGCAGTCGTCATGAAGATAAATAGTCAAATCAAATCCATTATGTTTAAGCCATGATTTGCTCTCATTCACCGACGTTAATATGAGCTCCGATAACAACAACATCATCGTTCAGGCTTCCATTGTTTTTATTTTTCATATCTTAATTTAAAAAAATGAGTACATAAATTATAAATTCAATGTTTTTCATTTTTTATGTCCGTCTTTTATCAAAATAATTTGTAGGGATTTATTTTTTTTAAAAGACTAGTTTGGAAGGATTTAAAAAATAATATTTTTTTTTTGTTAAGGGAGGGATTTAAAAATAATAATATTTTTTATTTCGGGTAGGGGCTTGAGGGTGGGGGAGGGGGTGGCCCCCCAAACTCGTTTACTGGGGGTAGGGGTGAAAACAGGCCAGGCAACTTATGGCTTGACTTGTATTTGGCCTGTACAGGCACAGGCACACTTAGAGGCCTGTTTGACCTGTCAGGCGGTCTGGGCCTTTTTTTTTTTAAATAATGTTACTGAAAAATAAATCTCTTAGAGGAGACTTGAGTGTTGAACCCAGGACCTCTTACGTTTAGAAGCCTTATCACTACGTTAAATCATCTTTGTGTTATTTTTTATGTATTTTTTATAATTATTACCTACTACATATTTGTTATTATTTCTAGGTCATTCGAATATACTTTAGCTTCACTTCGTCTTCCATTCCAACCTCCTGGGTCCTGAAACACTCTAGTGACGCCGTAACTCCCACTTCCCAGTTCAACCATCACCATCACAGTTGACTTCTAGCTGTCACCATCGCCTTACGGAGTCATAGTCGCTACGCTATTGAGGTCAATCAAGATATATCCACTCATTTTGCCCCTTCGCCGTCGTCTTCCACTTGAGACTTGTGGCCCCGTTCCTTCCGTCCCCTAGTCTAGCTATCGTTGTCGCCTTCCAGCTTCCTGTCTACCCGTCACTGTCAGCTTCTAGAGTCGCGGTCACACTAATCGGTTTGAGGTACGCTACTGAGGTCAAGCACACATAATGTCTGATTCTATCAATCATGGCTGTCTTTTTGTTTGGGTGATTCTTTTTTTTCTTTCCAAAAGAGGTATAAAAATTGAAGGATTTTTCTCATTGTCAACCCTTGAATCCATCCAGACGACTCTGTTTTCATTGTCCATGTCTCTAAATATTTGGTACCCATAAATAACTTTCTTGTATTTTTTGTGTAGCCATTTACTTTGTGTCCTGGCATTGGGTGGAATCAATGACGCCAGGGATGATCTAAGGAGGATGTCGATATATAGGTAGAAACAGTCCAATTTGAGCATTACAAATTACACACACAATGTATTAGTGTCTTAGCGTGCTTGTATTTGTGTTGGTGTATTTTTTTTATAGCAACATTTTTGCAGATCCTTGTGTTTGTCTTTGTTCATGATTGTGTTTGTGTATATCTGAGATACCTGAGATGTAGGATTCGAACATGAAATTAAAAACTACCAAATAATTGTGAAGTTGTGATTACTCAACTTGAGTTTTGAGGTTTGCATGTGGGTTTCTTTTCTGAAATTTGTATACCAAAATTTTGAGTGGGAATTTTTAGTATCAATACATATTTTGGAAAATAGAATCTGATTGTGTTGTTGGGACATATTGTTTTGCTAGTTGAAGATTTATGGTAAACTTAAGTAAACAAAATTAAAACTTGTATACTATATATATTTACATGGGTTCTTAAATGTTATGTGATTTAAATTATTAGAGCATGTTTGGCTGTTGAAAAACTGATTTGAGGTTGTCAATTAAGGTTTAAGGATGATTGAAGTTAAAGAAGATCTTAAAGCATCAAAGGAGGAGTTACTTTAGTTTTTAGATAAAAATGAAGGTGCTGATCGAAATTTTGGTAAATATTCAGGCTTTTGAATCTTGTCCTGAGATGTATATACTTATATACAAGTTATTATGAGATTATTTAAAGAATTGGAAGTTGTATTTAAATTTTTTGGGATGTATTTAAATGGCTTTAGGATGCATTGAAGAAGAATGTTTTGGGTTTGTTGACCAGGAAGGGGAGTATTACTAATCTTCAACTTGGATTCAAGTGGGAATATGCTTTGACATTATTTGCTCTATGATTAGCATTTATATTTCTTCTTTAGCACTTTACTGTCATAATTTTTAGGAATAATTAATAAAAATTTACTGTCAGAAATTTTTTAGAAAACAGGTTTTTTTACAGACTTTAGGCCTGAAAAAAAGGCCTCTAACAGGCCATAGGCTAGGCACAAGCCAAAATCACACAAAACAGGCCTGACTTGTTTAAAGTGGAGCCTGGCCTGTTTCCACCCCTAATTGAGGGAATTTGTACTGAACTCGTTCTTCAGGTGAACGAGTTCAATACAAATTTAAACTCGTTCACTTGAAGAACGAGTTTAACTATAACATATGGGTAAATTTTTTTAAAAGTGTACCATCTAACTAAATAGTTTTACTATTCATAGTATTTGGATAAAAAACCCAGAAGTTTCTTCTTTTCCAACTCAGAGCAAAAGTCTAGAGTTTTATTTTTTCGGACCTGATCAAAAGTTTAGAGTTGAGACTTTAGTCTTTATTCAGAATCAACAATGTGCCTGTTTGAAAAAAGATAAAATTCAAATTTGGAAACAGATATCTATCATAAAATCTAAAAATAAGAATATTCAAAAGAAATCTCGTAACTAATCCTATCTAATTCAAATTACAAATTTTCGTATAAATAAATAAACAAAAGATAATAAGCATCTTAGGCCCAAATGAGCCCTCCTACATATAGACCATGGTCCAAACTCTTTAATTTGAAGGTCCATTTTTAACCCAAATCAAATTAATGGCGTCCTTGAAGTTTTCTTTCTCATTTATTTGACCAAATATCATTTGTTTTATTAAAACCTTTTGCCCAAGCTCATTCAATGCTTTCTTAATTCTCTTGGCTCTTGCTCTTGCTCTTGCAATTGGTTCATTTGGAATTTGTAATGGCGCATTTGAATTTGATACGTCCTATTGGATTGCATCATTAAATAACCATTGGCCAAAATGCATTTTGAAAAATTACTTTTGTCCAAAACACATTTATGTTTAGATAAATATTAGCTTCATAATACATTCTGCTAAAAATGAGCTTTTTACTCGGAATGTATTTTGAAAAAAAGTTGACAAACGCTGAAGTCTGTAAGCTAACAGACTTTTGGACCGAAAATGCATTTTAAACTTCTAAAAGGAGTTGCCAAACAAGCATATATATAATGTTATTTGTTTTGACTTGGTTCATTTATCGTTATAATGCACACATTATAATCAGGTCAAAAAAACAACACACATTATAACATTTTTTACATAAGATTTTTGTGGATGCAAGAAGCTGCTAATCACATTGAAAATTGAGAATCCCCATGGCTACTTATCAACTTCACACTTCTTGTCACATCACATTTATAACTTGTAGCATTTGGTTAGTTGTAATGTCCACATTGGTAAATAAAAGGTGACCGTAAATTAACGTTGACTGACAAAAGCAATTGGGAATGGAATGGCCCAAATCAACAGGCATAGGATGCTCATGCTTGAATATGATCATCAATTAGGGGTTGCCAAGGGCTTCAAACATGAAGACTCTGTTACAAAACAGTCTTATTGTCACATTCCTTTTCTCTTGGTTTCGTCATCAATTCATGCCTTGTTTGACATGATGGAATTGAAATCACACGAATGGAAAAGGAATTTTGTGATGTAAGCATGTTTGATGAACTTTTGGAAGCATGGAATTGTGGAAGCCAATTCCACCAAAATTAATGGATTTGGCTTCCATTAAAAACCCTCAATTTTGCAATTCCATGTACCTATTTCCCATTTTCACCCTCACCCTCTACCTTCTCAATTCTCACCCCATCAATGCTCCACCACCAGCTTCACACCACTACCGTCAAGATCCCCCACCGTTGGCGAGATCCACCACACCTTACCTCTTGTGATGGCCTTCTTTGATCTCCACCCATTTCGACATCTTGTGACAACAATGACCAAGATGGTGGCAACCGTGAGAATGTAATAGAAGGGAGTGAAGACTATGGGGTGGCAATAGTGAAGACGATGACGTTCCACCCTTCTCCTTAGTGACATCAAACTCCATATCTTCTCTAACATCTTATCCTTGACAATGATTTCACGATTCATTTGAGTTCCTCATATTCAAGTCAATTGCATTTGGATTTCTCAAAAATAATCCCTTTTGCCTTCTAACTTTTTCAAATTGTTCTTCCAGTCACAATTTCCCTTCACTTTAATCCATTTTAGCCACCTTGAGCTCTAAGATCTCTCTCTGCATCTCCAAGCCTATGGTCCCCATTTATTCATTACAAATTGATTTTTGTGATTAGTTCTAAAGGATGAAGTTATGAAGACGATGCTTAATGATATTTGAGCCTCCTGGTTTATGGTTTTGATGGTTCAATTGGTGGTTGAGGAAGAGAAGAGTTTTTTTATTTTTTTAATTAAAAGGGTATTCTAGTCTTTTTATATAAAAATCATGTCAAATGAAGCCATATATCAGCAGAAAGGATGGGACATTGCCGTTGCTTATTCATCTTGTTGTTGTCACATCCTTACCATCGCTAAAGATCTGTAAAATGGATGTGTTGCCATAACTGTCACCCTCATGAGTTGTTGGAGTCGCTGTTAGGTTGAAGTTTGTGATGATGATGCATGGAGAGGAAAAATTAGAATTCCATGGATTGAGTGATGGAAGCCAATTGTATCAAAATTGATGGAATTGATTTTAATATCAAAGCTAATTAGATGCTCCTTTGACTATACCAAATAGGAGTGTGTAAAGACTAGACCAAATCAGGATAGTCATTAATCCGAAGTCTAGTCTGGATAAGACCTAAGACTAATAAAGGCAATTCATGGTCTAGTCCAACCCAACACAAGAATAGATCGAGTTTGGTCTTACTTGGTTGAAGATTGGTCCAGCGGATTGGGTATTACTTTTTCTATGATTTCTTAAAACCCTAAAACACAACTGTTTTTTTCCAGCAAAGATAAGCTTACAGTTCTCTTTTTTTTAATGGAGAATCACCCTCAGTCCCTTTCCCCCTTTTCCTTTTTGAACAAGTTGACTCCCTTACTTCATCTCATCTTTCTTTACTCTCTTCCTGCATAATATTTTTTGGTTGACAATTGTATGTGACTTTTCAACTCCATCTCCTCAAAGTTGGCCAAAAAAATAGCTACCCGGTCTCAGTTTATTGAGATTAAGGAAGCTAAAAGTTTTATTTACCTCATGATGTGGCTCACAAGCAGCAATAAATGGAGGAAAAGATGAGATGGTGAAGGAGAAAACACAAGCCCACAAGCGACAACATACTCAGGTCGACGCTAATGTGAACTCGAATGTCAAGGAGAGGGATTTAGACGTTGAGAAACATGTGGTGAAAGGTTGTGAAAGAGTTTAAACTCTAACGTTGTTGCTGTCATGGAGAGAATAAGGGAATAGGTGCCGGCTGAAGATGTTAAAGATGAATAAGAATTAGGGATCTGGTAGTTCATCCAATGATGTTGTTGAAGATAGTTTTTTTTAAGAAAAAAATAGCATCTAGTAACACCAAACCACTTGGTATGGAGAAGCAACATGAAGCCTAGTCTAACTTGAATGACGAACCCGTTTGATCTTTTTTATTAGGCTGTTTTTTTCCCTAGTTTGGACCAGACCAGGTTGGGTCGGAGTGAACTAGGTTGATCAGGTTTCCAGACTTCTTGCACCTCCTTAGTACCAAACATGTTGAAGGCATAAAATTTAATTCCACTTCCTTAAGTTGAATTCTAACTATTAGGATATGTCATCAATCCACCACGGGAAGGACGGAAATGAAGAGACGATGCCAACAAGGTGAAGTGCCGTCAGAAACTCACCGGAAAGAAGCGTCACACGCCGACGCATGACAAGATGCCAAAACTGTAGACGGCATGTGAAACACACTCACCAGATGACGACGAGTCACCAAATCAGAGCCTTTTGGACCTCCTTGACCGGTTTTATACTATTTACATTGATGATATATCCTAATACTAACATACCAAACAGGGCCTAAGTAGGAGTTCAAAATTAATTCTCCCAAAAATCCCTCTAATTTTGGAGAGAAAATTTGGGGTAAAACTATATGGGCCACCACATTATTTTTTCTTGCCACTTTTCTTCTCCCCGTATTTTGTTCTCTAATCAAAACAATGGAATAGTTATTTCCCCCTCAGTTTTACCCTTCATTTTTCTCCTTCCCTAATTTTCTTACCATCCCAACATGAAGTAACAGAGAGAGACATTGTAGGAATCAATGCTTCCCTAGCTAGGTAGAAAAAATCCAAGCCCCAAGGCATCAATCACCTTACAAATTATAAACTGCCCCTCTAACCTTTAATATAAGACCTATTTTAACAAAGAAATTAAACTGCAAAGTAGGTTTATATTAGGAATATGGAGGAGTATAATTTTCTATGACACTTCCCTTCAAAAGACACAGCCAAACAACATCTAAAAACAATCTGTCAGAAACCTCTGACTGAAGCAACAAAACAACTCCCTTTAAAATTTTTTTGATAAAAATAGAAGATGGAGTATATCAAGTTTCGCACGTTAACTAAGATCATAATGTTCCTGGCTTCATGTAAAGGATGCAGCATTTGCTTCGCAAACTTGACATCTGTTTTCTACACTTCAGTCCAAATGTTGAGAAAAGAGGGGGAGAAGTGGATGTTTCCTGCTTCACACAATGGGCGGGACCTACTGAAAACTTTGGAAAAGAGATGAAGGAACACGGAGCACAACATAGCATGAGCAATTTAAGAATTGCTAAAGACCACAGTATTCTACGAGGGTTCTTTTTTGAGAAAAAAAATCAGTTCATGGGCACCTTGAATGGCCATTCACAAGTTATAAGAATTGTCCACTCAAACAAACACTATTTTCATCAGCAAGATACGATCTCCCTTCTTGCTACACAAGGTCTTATTTTGCCCTAAATTTCACACGTAGCCAATATCTATTCATGTTCGCCACTCTACAAGACTTCAATCACTCAATACTAAGAACAATTTGCCAAGAAAAGTCAAAAATTAAAGTGGATGACAAGCGTTAAATGTGAATCTGCCTAGTCAAAAACCATAGCATACCTTGCCTCAAGACAATGGAGCAGACAAAAAAAGGACAAGGTCTATTGATGATTTTTCAAAATGATAAAAGAGGAATGCAGAGCTCTATATAGTATAAACAATTCAAGAATTGCTAAGGACCACCAGATAATATGCCTGAATTCCTTCAGGAAGGAATGATCAGTTCATTGCCTGCGCTAATGGTCATTTACTTAACCATAATAATCCTCGCCCTCTAACTTTGATAGACCTCACAACAAAAAGGTCATATTTCACCTTGCATTTCTTACGTAGCTAACACCAGTTTACATCCACCATTCACAAGACTTGAATCACTCAACACCAAGAACAATATTAACAAAGAGGGGACAAGGTTTAAAACAACACCAATAGTATAATCAATTTCACATGGAAAACTGAAAAGACAAGATGACGATGAGCAGATGAACCAGCCCCATCTAAAGCTATAGCATCCATCAAGAGCCATACTACCAATTTCTTTTCTTTATACTATTTCTTAAAATAAAACACACCCAAAAACAAAGTTAAAATTGGTTAACCTTAAAAATGCATAGAGCGCCTGTTGCCCTGTTGTTTTTCCCATTTCCCCTAATTGATAGTACTTTTTGCACTATAAAATAGCATGCAATAAGGCAAACTAGACGCTCTAGAATACGTCATGAAATCAAGTCTGAAATTCTAACTTCTTTTGATGCACATCAAAATCTACCAAACTCAACACATTCACTAGTATTAAACATCATTCTTTTTTATATTTAACCAAAGTTAAACAATTATAGTGACTTGGCCTTCATGCAAAATCAAACACCTAAACGTATCAAAATATGATATTATGTACAACATTTCAGAATAGGAGCAGCCAGATAAAATATCCAAGAAAAACTAGTATACTTTTTCTAGTGCTAGCTCAGATCACCGCTTACCAACAACCAAGTTTACAGCTCCTTTCTTTTCTGGTTGACGCTTCACCTGTAATTTGGGGGGAAAAAAATCGTCCAACAATTGGTGAACTAACAGTCCAAGAAACAGATAAATCTTTTCCATTATGCAGATGCACAAGCAATTAGTGTTGCACTGTAAAGGGGGAGAACATCCAATACTATAATTAGAAATATACATCCACTACAATCACTATATACACAACTCATGGAAAGATACATCGTACCCAAACTCAATATTCATTAATCTTGCTTACCTGTACTCAATTGCGTACCAGCAGCACCATGGGAAGGATCGTCTTACTCACTAGCTTTAATAAATTGTAACCCAAGCTCAATAACAAACTGAAACGATACACTCAGTTTATATTCATATATCAACCTCTATTTAATTCAAAGCAATAGTATCAAAGAATAGGACAACTCATTACATGAATTACATTTAATTCATCACACTAATAATCCTGAAAGCTATTTAAAAATACCACCATGCATCCAATCAAAATGTGTATATATCATCATTTATAAACGATATGCTGCTTTATCATTTTTACAGTCCATGAAACAATGAAAAACTCATGAATAATTCTCTCACACACACATCACTTAAGTATAAACCAGCAATACACAATCTCATGTATAAACAAATAGGTTCAGCTTTGCAAAGCAATGTTTAACTTGAACTATGGCTACAATCATCATCAGAAATCACATTTCAAGTTTTCTGAAAATATAGACACAATAGCACATTTGGGAATTGAAAGAAAATATTTTCAAAAACCGTACTCTTCTCAGTCCATGGAACTAACATCCTCATCAGTTTAAATCTTAATACACTCCCATTCGAAGTAAATTGAAAGTGCATGATATTACATAAAATTTTATCATATCAGTTTGCCAAAATTTCCAACTACAGTAAATCCACAATTCCTCGTTCTGAAAGTCTTGTTTCTGGACAGCCAAACTTTCATCATGCAGTCTATGTAACAGCCTTTAAATGGATCAATTTCATATCCAAACAAACCCAAAAATTTGTGGATGAACAAACGAGAACATAATTTTTTCCACTTGCCACCCTCCTCTCCTTAATTTCTCCCATAAAACTCCTCTTTTTCTAGCACAAAGATCAGTCATCAAAGAAAAGAAAAACTAGACAAGTGTAAAACCCAAAACAGAGCCATTATTATAGTAATGTAATACAAGGTTCAAAGAGGAAGAGATTACCTTGATAACAAAGCTACAAAAAACCTCCTTCACTGGCTTAAATATTTACCATGCCTCAAGCCCAAAATCTGCTAGCACCAAGAGCCCCAAAAAGCATCCTCAATCCTAACTTAAACTACGATGCCATTTTTTTTTGGAGATGACAAGACCTAGAGCAATAAAAGTGAGCACACCCAATCATGAACAAA
>QFDD01005792.1:0-10764 GCA_006871305.1 Vachellia collinsii | reverse complement strand
CGTTTCTTTATACATCAATAAGAGTATGCTCTGCAGCTGCTTTTTATAAGATTGTTCAATTTCGGATTTTGTTTGTTGTAGAGTTGTTTTTATATTCCTCCATCCCTTCGCACCAAAGCAGTAGCCAGGACACCTCCAACTGGTTTGTGTTTTTGTTTTGGTTCAGTCAAGATTTCTAATGGTGTAATTGAGGCATACTAAAAATTTCTGTTGCAGCTGGAACAAGGGGATCACTGGATCGGCAAGGGGTCAAGAGATATTCTTGCACTTTGTCTAATTCAAAGCTCACCAATAACCATTCCTCCCCAAAGTTACATCCTTCATTAACTACAGGTGCGCTGTTTTGTTTTAACTAATTAATATGCTTTTATTTTACCTAGATCACTACTTGTGTGCCTTGAGGGTGAAACTGGAGCCCTTTTTCATTGGTCCGTTTGGTTGGAGGGAAGGGGAGGGAATTTTCAGTCCTCCCCCTTTTGCTTTTAGAGAAAGGAGGTCCTCCCCTTATGTTGTTAAAAGAATTTTCCCTCCCCTCCCATCCCTCTTCTCCAAATTGAATGGGTTTGTAAAGATCATTTAAATCTATTTTTTCCCTTCCAAACATTATGTTAGGTTATGTTTAGTGGATCCCTTGTGTTCCTGGTGTGTATGGCAGTGTGCATTGTCTATGAGGTTCTTATCTTCTGAATGTTGTTACAGGTGTACAGCGGAAGCTGGATATGGCAAATGAGGTCAGGTTTTTTTTTTTTGGGGTACCAGTCAGTAGATGCTTCGTCTATATTTCTTTATTCTGCTATCCGTTTGTGAAATCCATCCACATCTACCTTTGCTGACAATTTCCCTGTTCACCCATTTCTTCTTTTTTGCTGTATTTAAGAGCTTGTTTGGGAAACACTTCTCAAAATCACTTTCACGCAAGTCGAGATAAAACTCTCTCACATACTGACCTCGGATTCTGTGAAACCAAGGTTTGAAACCTAGGTTTTGTTACTTCCCAAACAAGCCCTAAGTATCTTTTATCTATAGCAACAACAGAATTGTCTCACATTCTTTTAATAGTGCACTAGTGCTGACAGTTTTTCTGCTATTCTCTTGTAGGATGGCAATAAGACTGACAAGTCCTTGAGGACTGCCAAACAACCAAAATATCGACCACCAGGAAAGGACAGCCCAAGTAAGCCATTTGGGTGTTAGATTTGTGGATATTCAGCTTTATAATTCAGAAATATGCTTACAAGTTGCTTCAGTAATTTGATTTTATTTGGCTGGAACTGAGTCTATCAAAGCTATTAAAGCGGTTTTCTGCAATTGATAACTAAAAAGGAAATGTTGGATGACAGCTTGTATGAACAAGGGAAGGACTAGTACTGTACGTGGGGTTTCAGAAACAGCTAATAAGTTGGCTAACATGGCAGTTAGTGCTCGAAGACAATCAGTGGGTGCACCTCCCCCTATGAAGGCTGGAGGGCATTGGATCGCTGAATCTCGGAATTTTCTGCTCAGGCCCGCCCAAGAGATTCCAGCTGCGAGAGCTTACTCAAGAAAAGTTGCTGGATGATATGAGAGCTGAACCGATGCTGGAGATGTAGTAGTTCATATAAAGTCGGCACCATGAGTTATGCTGATGAGCGAGTGTGTTCTGTAAGTATAACCTACATGCCATAGCCCTTCCCCTTATGTTATGTGTTGGGATATAATATATATATATATATATCCCCTGAGCTTCGACTCTCTTGCCTTTTTAACCTCTTGGTATTTTCCGAATAAAGCTTTTCATTCCTACGCTGTCTTCTGTTAGTTAATTAATTACATGGTAATATGGTTTGATTGTCTCCTATTTCCGAATAAAGCTTTTCATTCCTACGCTGTCGTCTGTTCGTTAATTAATTACATGGTAATATGGTATATGATTGTCTCCTTTTTCGAAATGCTCATCCTTTCTTGCCTTTCTATCAAGGTGGGATGTTGGAATGGTTTTCCGTCAATTTCTGCATGCATCGTTCCTATATAAGAATTTTTGTTTCTATTCATTCAATCACATTTCTCGGTATGCCTTCCTTAAAATCGTAAATAAAATGATCATTTTATGTTTTTTCATGTCTAAATCTGCCGATCTTGTAATTATTGGCAACTGGAGCATAGATGTTATTATTCATGCGTAACTTTGAGTCAACTTCGTTGTGAAACAATAAAATGTGAAGAATTATAGGCAGGACTCAGTCAAAAACGATGTTAAAAAACCAGACTATTCTGCCTGGTATCTCTAGTAGTGAAATCGAGAATCAATTTGAATGGCTTTGGAACCGGTGGACTTGGGAAGTGGTCAGAATTTTAATCTTTGAAAATTTGAAATGATATTTCTAAGCTACTATATTTTTAATTTTTATCATACATCATAGGCATTGAAATAGAAAACCCAGGGGAAAGATGCACGTAATTAACTAGGTCTTTATATTTTGGGAGTAGTGAACATCAAGATTATCATGTGGAAACAAAAATATTTTAACTAGGCATTTATATCTTTGGTGGACGAGAGTAGTTGTTTAAGATGTGGATTCCTACATCTGGAAAAATATGCGTTCGCATGTTCCTTGGCAAATGGAGAAAATCTTTTACTGAAAGTTAAGTCAAAATTGATTAATGGCTATCCTTTGACATTAAAGTTTGGTTTCATTAAACTCAACGAATTTAAATAATAATTTTGTAATTAAATGATCATAAGTTAATATATAGTTAAGTTTTAAAATAATTATATTAAAGAAACACGATTCAATATATAATCGTCGTTTAAATTTGTGAAATGAATATTTTCTGTTAAATGCAACTAATAATATTGACGGTAACAACACTAAAGAATTAAAATTGCATCTTTTAAATTTAAAAAATCAAATTAAAACATAATGTAAATTTAGATAATTAATGATCAGCAGAAAAAAATTAGATAATTAAAGATGTAGTTTATTCTTTAATTTATTATCTGACACCATTCTTCGTGGTGATGTTTGATCAAGAGAATGTGATGTCCGCACTAAAAAGTAAAAATGCGGACAGTGACACTCGGGTGAGGAACAATGTTGAGTTATGCATGACACCACTATATACAGCTGACAGTCAGGCACAATTGTGGATGAGGGAATTTTAGAAGAGATGGTAATAATCAAAGCAAGAGCCACCATATTTGGTAAAACGATGCCAGTAGGGAAAACAGAGACAGACGGAGGGCTAGGCGTGATGGAAATTCAATTTTCTATGTAAAAGACTCGCACCTTTACAGTCTGTAAATCGGAAAAACAAAATTAGGATCGCACCTTTTTTTTTTTCTTTTTTTTTGGTAGAAGGCTTCAATTCAAAGGTATTGAGCTTGGATTCTTTCCCTGTTCTCCTCCCACCAATTCTTGGCATGTACCTCACCGAATCTTTCGCGGCTTCACACGAATTCACAAACACCATCAATAATAATGAAATAAAAATACTCCTAATCCTTGGATCACCTGAAAGAGATGAAACAGAATGTGAGGAATATACCTGAATCTGACACGTCGAAGCTCCCTTGTGCCGTCCGGTAACTGTCTGATTGTAATGTAAACTCCAGGCTCATCTTGCTCAACCCATTCTGCCTCCATGTCACTGCCATTGCTAATAGAAGGTTCATCTCTAGAAGAGGTTGTTGTACGTGATGCTTCAAACGATGACCCTCCCTGGAAATGGGGTCCACCTTGATCCGAAAGTTCTGATGGGTGGTACCCTCTGTTTCCTGGGGTTTTAGGATAGTTCCTTGGCGTCCATTCTTTGTTTAATGATGAGCCCATGGGGCTGTCTCTTGCGAATCCTAGTCTCGAGAATGAAGAATCTCTTTGCTGTTTAAAGAGGACTGTGTTAATAGAAATTATCTGAGATAAACACCATATTTTGGGCCCAAAAAAATGATGTCAGAGGCTAGTCTTTTTTCTTCTTTTAAATTTTGCTGTGCCAACTTTTGTCATGCAAAGAGAATTCAAGTGTAGTTTCCACTCTTTTTTGTGGGCGAGACATTGAATTTTAAGAGTGGAGTCTTTAAACATAACGCCCAACGCAACGTTTTAGTTTACCTCATCTTCAGATCTCGTAGGAGTGTTGATTTGTCGATTGAATCTCTGGACATTGTAGAGCTCCATGATTCGATCGTAATTCTCACCCCACCATCTTTGAGCTTGCCATTTATCGAACATCTCCCGGCTGCAAATTCAAATGCTCACTGTTGTCAGCCTTTGCTTCAACATCATACTTACAACTTCAATAACTAAATTCTCATACATTTTGAAAAGGATTAAGGCCTTCTTTAAAAGTAGAGCTAGACGATAGGATATATTTCTAGATATTCTCTAGATCCTACCAAAAAACTGAAATCATTACAGATAAGGTAGTGTCAAGGGCCATATGCTATGCGAAATGTGGGACACATCCATCGGAAGGTTTGAGACATTGTTTATAGTTATACCTGAAGCGAATTCTTTTGAGATCATTTCCCCCATTAGGAAGAGACACAAATGTAATGTGAACCCCTGGCTCCACCTGTGCCATCCACTCCTTGGGCTCATCCTCTTTTTCCAACACTACATCACAGACTGATGCCGATTCGCGTCCTCCTGGGGTTCGCTCACCACAAAATGGCCCAGCAAATCTCTGGTCAGATCTACCAGCGGGGTAATGGGAGCCGATAAAGTCCCATGCAGGGGTTGAACTTGAGCTTGCCCCTCCTATATAAGGGTATGGAACTCCTTCAGAGATGGTATCAAAATCTGGATACGGTCTCTGCCCTTTCTTATAACTATTGGATCCTGTGCAAGGTTTGCATTGTTTATAGGCACATGAAAACTTAAGGGCCATATCCTTTATCTGCATTTACATTAATTGAACCACAGCTAGTACGCATTAGAAGCTCTAATCAGATTAGAAATAATAGAAGAAAACATTATACTGGACATTAAGCAAAAGTAGGTGCAAGTCACTTTCTGTTCAACATGTTTATAATTTACAAAAGAAAACTTCTGTAAGTCTACACGTGAGATGGGAGAAACACGAAATGATATTACAAGACAAATAGAGATATTTGTTTCCAAGGCCCATAATCTTTCTTTTCTATATTACATCAAGAGGGTTTGAACACACAGAACCACTATACCTCACTCTTTTCTCATCACTTGAGCTATCTCAAGTGATCAAAACCATGTATATTTTAGGTTCATTTGGCCTAGCACCTTTACATGCCCACTTTTAAGTTCAGCTAACTTCAACTGAAAGCATTTCACTCTTAGGGAGATTGGGAATGCAGGATAGTCCCATAGATCGTGTGTCTAAGTAGATTGGGAGTGGAGACTATTTAAGAATCTTTTCCTATATCCTATTGAGATGTTAAAGGCTTCCAAAACAGGCAATGGCTTCATGGCCGAGTGGCATGAAACTCATCTATATTAGTGAGAGGGTGTGGTTTCTATCCCACTAATTGCTTTAAGTTTTAGCTTGCCCCTGTGTAATTTTTTTTTTAAAAAAAACAAAAACAGTTTCCGAAACACTGGGTGAGCGCAGTAACTGAAAAGGGCACAGTGAACTGTTTTTTCTACTTGCCATTAAATTAAAATTAGACAAACCATGCAACTAAATTCTCCCTACCAGAAGCGCCATCTTGATTTGAATTGGACGAAAGCGAGGACAATTGAAAATTAAAAAAAAAAAGGAAAGAAAAAGAAAAACTGAGAATGAAATAAGCTAAATAATTTTTTACAGATGTCCCCCTCGAATGACAACAGAACATAACAGCAGAGAAGTGTGTGTTAAATGGCACACAATGCAGAGCGGGGAAACCGAATCTGGAACTTCTGAAAAATTTATTAAAAAGTAAATCCGGAGGAAATTGGATGGAGTCCAAGGTTTCAAGCTTAGGTCATTTTCAAAGCATCATGCAACACCTTTACAGCTGGACTGCTGGAGGATGTACTCAGCTGGAGCATAGAAGTGGATGACAACATCCCTGAATGTCGAGTCTATTATAAGAATCTAATAACTCGCTGATATGAATTAAGCAGTCCAATAAAGGGCCATTCCTAATTGTACGACCCTTCATTAATTTCGGTCCGCAGTTACTTGTCAATATTTCTACGTGTTCAGGGACCTTTGATTTCTAATAGTTGGGATAAGCATCTTAGAGATTCCTCTGTACATGCCTCGATTTTTATATGTCAAACTAGGTGTCAAACTATTACCCTTGTGTCGAGCTTATACTCGCACATAAAATTGATTGAGGTAATTAATAAGCAGATGTCAGAAGAGAAAGAGACAGTTTTTAGTGGTCTAAAAATTGTGCACAAAAATAGTGTCAAAAATCGGTTAACTAAATGATGTCGAAAACATTTTTGTTGCAAAACAATCCAAGGATGTCACCGATATAAATTTTCTCTTTTTCATTAACATATAGTAATGGCAAAGTTTTGAAAAATAATCGGTCGACAAGAATTCAAGGACGCCACTGGGAATAGGACTATGGCAGGCCCTTCTGAACCAGGTATCATTTCTCAACATTAATCCAGCTGCTGAATATGGAACACGTTGTCACTATTGTTCCCCTATTGCATTTAAGAAGATTTGACCAAGACATGCTATTCAAATGCATTTATGAGAATGAAAGGAAGGGAAAAGATGTGCTGAGGATACAAATATATAGTACATACTAGTAGTAAAGTAATTGTTAATATATTTGCCAGTTGTTAAAATTAGGCACGTTCTGCAGTAAAAGATACAGGACATTATCATTATAATAATCTTAAATCCACCAATATCTCCAGATTCTGCCCAATTTCTTAAATCTGGTTCTGGTCAATTTGCTCTTCCTAGGTCCAGTTGCAATTGGCTTATTGGTTTCTACTTGACAAAGAATAAGCCACTAGTCGGGGCTGATTAGTTCATGATAGTCACGTCAGGTCACACCACCTTGGCACCACACGCTCATAAATAAACCAATATATGGACATGTAGATAGGAATGGGCCATCCTTCGAGAGCAGCAAATGGGACCAAAATGGAATTGCGTCATTCCTCCAGAACAAAGACAATGTTTGCCTAAATACGAGTGGATCCGTGTGGTAGATTAATTTAGGCCGTAAATAGGTTATACGTGGACGAAAAAGATACAAGGATGGTCCCCACCATATCAGGACCCTAATGGCTTAATGGGGTCATGATTTTGTTTGTTTTCACCAGGAAGGAAAAAGAAGCGGCAAAAGTAAAGATTGTAGCCGAAGGGGAAAAAAAAGAGAAGGTGGGATTAAGAACCTGCGTCGTCAGGCTTTTGACGGCTTCTTTTGTACTCGGCGTGCCACTCTCACGGGCTCCTCCTTCAACTTCCCGCTCCTCCGCCAATTGCTTTGTACACGCTATGCATGTAAACATCTTTGCTTTTACACCCTTTTTTCTTCCTCCTGCACAAAAACAAGCATTTACGGTTCATTACAAGGGTCTAGATAATTACTACATTCTCTGTTTGAAAATTATGGGGGTGGCACTACGAAGTGCCGTAGCATGAGCTTTGAATGGGCTATAGAACAATTTGTACATCCTATTCATTCAGGACAAAATTGATAGGTGGAGGCAGTCACTTTCATTGAATAAAACAGTGACAGGCCATGCCTATTTGCGGTAAGTAATAGCAGTAGTTAGGCTGGTAAAGAAAGCAGCGAAATAAAGATGAGTTATAGCACAGATACAAGAAGTTAGAATGCAACTAGAAGAAAGTATAGTTCTAATCTATTATCTTCACGGGTAACAAAATGGTCCTAGCAAAAGAGAAAAAGGAAAAGCAATCTTCAATGAGCTCGGGATCAGAGAAGAGCGAAAGCCGTCTCCAAACCCAAAAGAAGGAAAACGTGTCAACAATCACAAGTAGAAAGAAACAATACAAGAGGAGGATTCTTCAATGGCTAAAATTTTGTTAAGAAGAAAACTTGCAGAATTTATGCAGTGTTGCAGATTTAAAATATTGCACGATATGAAATAATTCGAACAACGAGTTGCTTTTTTACTTGATATAACAATAATTTACTTAAATTGAAATTAAAAACTAAAGTGTCCAAAGAATAAGGTCCTGACACATCCCTTGTGCTCTCACCCAAAATCCCAGTAAAATACACTAACCTATTCCTCTCTTTCTTTCTTTATCTTTTGTGTAAATCACATCAATCCTCGGTCACCGAGATGCCCAAAAGCGACCCACTGACCTTGAGAGAGAAACTGCGTTGCTTATTTGATCAATTTCTTTTTCGTTTATTTATTTTTTTACCCTGAAAAAAAAAAGAAAGAGCTGCTATTAGCAGTATATGTTCGTGTTTTTGGGATTCAGAAAAATCAAAATGCGTTTGGGATCGGAATCGAAGTATGTCGGAGGATGAAAGAGGTGTGAGATGAGGCAAAGAAACATGCACATTAGAATGTGGAAGAGGGAAGGACTTCCTCACTGATATTTCCTTTTCTGAAAAGTGAGATTTAATACTGCCATTATTATTCGAAAACGACTTACCACGCAAACCTCAACTGCTTCTTGTTCTTTGTCCCTCTGAGACTCAGCACAGCCACACGCAGAGTCAAGTAAATGTTTCGGTCTTCTGGTTTCAGATTGCTTTTTCTTCCGATGCTTTGCCCTTACCATCTACAGCACACGTTCATCTTTTGCCATCGCCATCGTCCTTTAAAGCCACCAGCAAAGGAGCTCTGTATCATTAAGGTAAAAACCAAACAACAAAAAATGAGTGAGTACAGTGAGTGTGTGTGTGTGTGTGTGTGTGTGTGTGTGTGTGTGTGTGTGTGTGTGTGAGAGAGAGAGAGAGAGAGAGAGAGCAAGCGTTATTATCAATCGAAGTAAATGCGAAATCACTTTACATGTAATCAAATCGTTTAGGATCTGAAACGCATTTGAATCAATGATGATGCAAACATATCACAGAAATAAAGATTAAAGAAAAGGAAAAGACAAATTAAATTTAAAAGCTAAACTCACCTTTTATGAACTAAAATGGCAGGAAACAGCTCCAAAGACACGAAACAAATGGCGGTCTGAATTTGTGAATTTAACTTAGCCTTCTTTCGCAGCTACAACGCTGGCGTTACAGAGCAGAACCGTCCAAGAGAAACAGCTCATTACACTGACCTATCAAGTGCGTTACCGATCATAATCCCCCAACGTCGCTGATGAAATTCCTTCTTTGAAGAAATGACAGAAGCTTCCCGTGGAGAACATTAGCAACCAACTACAAGCCAGAAAGCGAAACTCTACCGAGAAAATCTAAAAGTAACAGCATGATTCATCGAGAAAATGTGCAAATTACAAAATGAGATACGATAGTGGCGGTATGATGCAGGTAAGGGTCAAAGAACGGAGTAAAAAAGGAATGATGAAGGGAAGAAGGAAGGTATTTATATGAGAGGGATGTTAACGGCGTAAGTGGGGACGTTAAGAAACGGAAAAGGGGAATTGTCCGTGTGAGAGAAACCGTTAAGAGGGAGGAGCGAAAACAAATGGTCGAGGGCAGAGAGGACATTTGGGGTCCACATGTCTAGGTTTGATGGGTGAGGGGGTGGATCTCTAACGTGCGTCTTAAGTAGCCTACGTGGATGAAAGTTATTGGCTTTCATGTACAGGCTGGTACAGGTTCGGAACCATCCCGTCAAGCATATGCTCTCTTGTCATACATTCTGTTTTTGTAAAGAGTTAATTACAATAAAGTTTCATGTAAACAATTAATATTAAAAAGATTTTAAAAAATTGTTAATGATAATTGTTTAAATTCTACTTTTCTAATATTAATTCTTTTATATAAGATTTTATAATATTTTTTCTATTTTTTTAAAGAAAAAAAACTTTTCCATTCTCTCCAGGACAAACCAAAAAATTAAAAAGAGAGTTGGGATAAATCTCCTCCTATTGAAAAATCAATTACATAATAAGATATATTTAGTTACATATATAAAAACTCAATTTTATATATAAAATTTCAGTTATATATTGTGAAAGTTCAGTTGCATATATGTAGAAGGTCTTACTCTCCAATTAATTTTTTAAAGTCCCCAGACCTTCTAAAATAAAACCTTAATCAGATTCAAGAAAAGTAAGTATAAATGTAAAAAAAAAAAATATTTTTTTGTAAGAAATGATCATGAATGGGCGGGACTTTGGGAATGTTTAGTTTAGCTTTCTGTTTAAAAATAATTAGGTTTTTTATGAAATAAAATTGTTCTCAGTATTTACCCAATAAAGGATAACTTGAATTTTTCACCAATTGCAAATGGGCATGAGGACTCATAAAAGGTCATCAATTCCTTTTCTTTTAATCTAGTTATACATCAGATTCGATCATTATTAAATCTAAGTAATGGGTATTTTTACATTTCCTTTGATTTGAATTTGAATTCTCGTGTTTAAACGAAAAGGAAATATTGTCTGTGTGAGATAGACTAGACTCAAACTCGAGCATTGTTACTAACAATCGGTGGTCCTAGCAAAAGGCTTTGATCACTCAAGTAAAATGTCTCACTTAAGTAAAATGTCTCAAGTTTGAGTCCATGTGATATAAAATTGGATCAACAAATATTGATTCATTTAGTAAGGAATTGATTCGCATCACACAAAAGTGATAAATCTCTAAGTATTTTTATAAGTGTTCTCTGAATTTGGAAGAATGCCCTAATCATGGTGAGCCCCCAAAACCCAATTAATCAAAACTTTTTCACCAAAACTTGTTTG
>QFDD01005788.1:0-10144 GCA_006871305.1 Vachellia collinsii | reverse complement strand
CTTCTCTATTTTATGATTCTAAATGGAGTATCTGCATGTAAGTTGCTTCCGGTGAAGTATAATAGAGATAAAGGATGATATAAATCTAGCTGTAACTGGTGGATCTAATTGAATTGTTTTAGCCTTTTATGTAAAATAAAGGGTTTGAAACAATGATTTTTTAAGATCTTCAACCGTGTCATCAAAATAGCTACATGAAAGTTACTGTCAACATATGTAGCATCAATTTTTCTCTTTTCTCTGTTCCAGGAATGGTCATTTTCGTGATGGGAAAATATAGTTCTTATTGTGGCAGAACCCCATTATGGGAAATGATTTTTTTTTTACATAAATATCAGCTTAATTAGTTTTTCTTTTTCTACCATTTGTCTATTTCTTCTTAACATCAGCTTGTTCTGCTCAGGCAAGCAATAAGAATTTGCATTATTTAATTTGAAATTTTGAATGCCTTTTATGATGCATGATGCAGTATCTTGATGAAAATAAGAAGTTGATCCTGGCAATATTGGACAATCAAAATCTTGGAAAACTTGCTGAATGTGCCCAGTAAGTCACTTCTAATTGGTTATTTGCCAACTTCTAGTCCGATTTTTTGTGCTTGCCATTAGTGCAATGTAATTGGCGCACATTTTCTCATTATCACCTGCCATGTTGTGTCTCTGTACAATGCATTAACTCCTGAATCATAAGCTGATAGGAATTCTAGTGCAAACCTCTGCTTATTTGGTTTTGTTGTTTTTGAACTCATAGACATGTCACAATGTTTGACTGAAATGAAATGTCATATGGTCGGTGAAACATACATCATGTGATACCTTTTTTCCCATTAATCACAAATGCATTACTTGCAATTTCTATTTTGTGCTTATTGACATTTTAATCTTGATAATCAAATTCAGTGACATTAAAATGATATTTGAATTAAAAGCAATGTCTTATAAATAGCTTTATTTTTGTTTTATATCTAATAGTTGAATAGCTGCATCCAACAACTTGGTTGGAACTTCAACCTAATTTCTCTTTTATCTCAACAACCAACTTTGTTCCGGTGTGTTTGTGTGCATCTGACTAAGTTATCATGTAATGTATATGTAATATTTTTACATGATAGGTACCAAGCTCAGCTTCAAAAGAATTTGATGTACTTGGCTGCAATTGCTGATGCGCAACCACAAACACCCGCCATGCCCCCTCAGGTGGACATTGAATATAACCTGCTATTACCTAACATCTTACTCTGCCTTTTCTAATCTGGTTTTCTTGTATAAAGCACTTACAGATTGCCCCACGTCCTGCAATGCAACCAGGATACTACATGCAACATCCTCAGGCTGCAGCAATGGCTCAGGCTCAGCAGCAAGGCATTTTCCCTCCTAAGATGCCGTTGCAATTTGGTAATCCCCATCAAATGCAGGACCCACAGCAGCAGCAACTACATCAGCAAGCCTTCCAAGCGCAAATGGGAATGAGACCTCCTGGAGGGATCAACAATGGCATGCATCCGATGCATAGCGAGGCTGCTCTTGGAGGAAGTAGTGGTGGGCCAACTTCGTCTTCTGGTGCAAATGATGCACGTGGAGGTGGTAAGCAAGATGCTGCTGAGGCTGGAACAGCTGGTGGAGATGGCCAGGGTGGCTCAGGCGCTGGGCATAATACCGGTGATGGGCCAGAAGAAGCAAAATGAGATGACATTTTGTAAGCTTCCATAAGATACACGTGACTGTTGATAGTAGGTTTCAGAGGCAGGAATAGTGTGATCTGATGATCTTCAATAGGTTCAGAAAGGAACAAAAACTCTCGTTAAACAGATTAGGTAAGTGAA
This sequence comes from Vachellia collinsii, assembly GCA_006871305.1. Lineage (NCBI taxonomy): Eukaryota > Viridiplantae > Streptophyta > Magnoliopsida > Fabales > Fabaceae > Vachellia > Vachellia collinsii. Next base: position 8,322 of record QFDD01005788.1, on the reverse strand, counting down.
CTTGTGCTGTTGGTATAGTGGTGAGAGCAAGCGGTGGAAGCATGTGGCTTGTATAATCATGCCCTGTCACATTTGCGATTACCTGAATTTCATGCTGATTTAATAGACTCTTGCTTTGTTGTTTTGTTAAATAAATAAATATTAGCCTCTAGAGCAATTTGAAGCACAGTGGGTTGTAACTCAAGGACCCATCTGTTCTGCAGGTTTTTGACAAAATCCTGTTCTGTTTCTGAATGGTGTGGTTTGGGTTTGAGCATCAAAAGTTCTTTGCATCACTTTAGTGTTATTGGTTATGTTTTTAAGGAGCCTCTGGGTTGTGATCGTTTGATTATGGGATTTTGGATAGTTCAGCGAGTGGCTGAGGAAAGACATGAATAAGATTGTGCTCTGATTGTTGGATCTGGGAGAGTGACTTGAAGACAAGATAAAGTGCAAAGAGTGGTCCTTGGCTTTCAAAAGAAGAGCAAAGAAAAAGGTGTTAAAGAGAAGTATCATCTTGAAACCTTTTTTCTTTTGATCTAGAAATTCGTTCGGGAAGATATATTTATTATGAGGTCATTTAATGGGACTCAAAAAAGTGAAAAACAAGGAGGTACACAATTTAGTACAAGTCAAATTTTGTTAATGAAAATGCTCCTTAACAAATCTAAAACATCACATGGATAAGATACGGATTCTCATTAACCGAACATAGGACAAAAGTTAATGCAGTGCAGTGTGAAAGCACTCGCAATCTAAGCCTATGGATTTTGAAGTTTGTTTCTCAAACTAAAATCGTCAACACAGTTCGAAGAAGCAGCTTCAGATTGAAGGAGCATGGACTATCCTACTTTTCCTTTCCAAGTATCAGATTAAAAGTTAAGATTTTCAGCTTTCAGCATTTAAGCACATAATTTTTTAAAAAAACAGTTCACATGTTTGATAACAAGACAGTAAGAGACTGTTTGAAATGGTACTTAAATCCTAACAATTCATAAATATTGAAGAAAAATAAAAACCACACTTTTGAACAATAATGAAAACCTTTAGTTTACAGTTAAACTAAGGAAATACTTGCATACTTTGGAGATGTTACTTCATCTGTACTCTCTTCAATGAAAATGTTTCAGCAATCTTTTTTTGTGAGTCCCACAAATATCTATAATAATGAATTGTAATGAGAGAGAAATTTATAGGATATGATATTAGTAAAAAAATATAATTAGAATATTATCATTGGATAGTGTATAGAAAAGGAGACACTCAGATTATACAAGTATTTCTCTTCAAATTATGCCAAGAACCATCCCGGAAGCATGCAACTCATCTATATCTCTCCTAACTTTATACTCATTCCTTGTATTTTATGTAAATTATTGGTTATCAATTATAATAAATTAAGGGGTTTTCTTCATTAGTTAAATAAACTGATGACATTCCCGTTTGGCATGATCTGAACTCTTGAATCATTGGCAGTTAAAAGATATTATTTTACTTCTCCAACATAGAGACTTGGCTTAAAATTTTTCAAATGCCATATTAACACTCTACTTCCATGGCCATTTGACATCAAGTTTAACGATGGCTTTCTTTCACTTTCATAAGGAATTACCAAGAATATACCTTAATATTTTAGCACTCTGTTTCTTGCACTAGTGTACAAGCTTTCAACAACTCTTTCAGTCAGCACCTCCCTTCAATATATATATATATATAATTAACATAGCGTCTCACCTTAACAACAATAATAGCCGTATTGCACTTTTCTAATGGGATGAGGGTATGCAATGACATGGATATCTCGGTTAGTATCCATTACAATATAATCGGAAGTGAATTAAACACCCAGGGACTCAGGGAGTGTCTTTTTTAAAGCAAGTAAACTTTTAAGCAGCTTCTAAAACAAAGGCAAGATATGGCAATCTATTCAATATTCAATTATTCATCAAATTCCAATGTTATATCTCACATTGGGCGGAATTCAAACCTCACCCATCAAATCCCGAGAGAAGATTCTAATTCTTTGACCAATAGTAATTAATGCCTTATCAATCCCTCATCATCACTCACGTTTGTAGAACAAAATCAAAGTCACCTTCACCACCATCTTCATTCGCGCTTACCTTTCTTCTACTTCTTCTGTGTCTCTCTGTTTTGCTCTGTATTTATCTGCCCTTTTGTGGTCACTAGTTATCGCTACTCGCTACTTTGTACAGATAAGAATCATGGCCAAAGCCTCGAATTGACCGACAATCCAAACCTGTCGGAAATACCTGTTGTATCCTTCAACTCCATCTGTCTATACAGCAAAACACATCCTAAAATTTTTTTTCCTCTCAGTAAACGAAAAGACACATACAGAGCAAACAATTTCGACATGAAAACAGAGCAGCACCACCATCACTGCCTGAAGAAACTAGCGATAGCTGTCAAATTAGCAAGACCCGCCGCGTATTTCATCCTTCTCTTGCTAACTTACGCCTTGGGTTACCTATCGGCTCCTTCTTCTTCTTCAACCTCCTCACCATCAACCACGACACGACTTTCCCCTCATTCTTCTTCTTCTTCAACCTACTACACACCTGTTCTCCATCTCACCAATTCCAGTCGAACCCATCTGGACTATTTCCGGGTCACCGCTCAATGTGCCGACCCGATCCATCCCGACCTCGTCCGCCCAACGCTACTGAGTTACTTCTTCAACGGAACCTCGCCTTTTACTAATTTCCCGCCGGAGTACGCGGCAAAGCGACTCCGTCGAAAGCGGGTCAAAGGGTGGGGCTCCAAAGGCGCGGTCTTTGAGAACCTCATTCGTCGGGTGAAGCCCCGAACCATAATCGAAGTGGGCACATTCCTGGGCGCGTCGGCGCTTCACATGGCCGATTTGACCCGGAGACTCGGGCTCCAGACTCAGATACTGTGCGTGGACGATTTCCGTGGGTGGGCCGGGTTCAGGGACCGGTTCAAGGACATACAGATGATAAACGGCGACGTGATGCTGTACTACCAGTTCATGCAGAACGCGGTGAGCTTGAACGCGACGGAGTCAATCGTGCCGGTGCCGTTCTCGAGCGGGTCGGCCCTGATGAAGATGTGCGAGATGGGGGTGTACGGGGACTTGGTGGAGATCGACGCGGGTCACGACTTCTACTCGGCGTGGTCGGATATAAACCGGGGCTTCCGGATCTTGCGACCCGGTGGGGTTATGTTCGGGCACGATTATTTCACGGCGGCGGATAACAGAGGCGTGAGGAGAGCCGTTGACTTATTCGCGGCTCTCAATGGCAGAAAGGTTCACATCGACGGCCAGCATTGGGTCATTGAATCTTCCTAATCCTTTCTTTACGCAACCACAAAAGGATCAAACTTCAAATGTGGAAATATCTGTATGATTTTTCTTTTTTTTTTCTTTTTTGCTTATTATTCGTTATTATGAAATATATATATATACACACACTCGGAAGTTTTTTCTTTTTCTTTTTGCCCAAATATATACGGAAGTTACGGTGTTACAGAGGTAGGGATGTGAATGAAGCAATAAATAGGAGGGTTTGATTATGTGAGAGTTGATCAGTTTGGTTGGGTGCCTGAAATTGTGTGGGTCACTTGGCATTTGCATCACAAATCGGGAACGCTTTCTAGTTAGCTTTTGCTCATCTTAATGGCTCACCAGTTCAGGTAGTTGATAGTTATTAAAAAGCACATGAATTATTTACTTTTTTTTTTTTCAATCTCTAATTTTCTCGTTGGAAGTTGACAGTACACCATCATCCTAACAAAAAAAAAAAAATCAATAAAATAAAAAGGTACTAGTACATATCTCTGCCAGAAAATTTTATTGCTCAGACTCTTTAATCTTAAAAATGTTGGTTTTATTTTTTTTTTAAATATGAAGGCCATTTGCATCAAGATCATACTTCCTCTGTGTATCCGTGCTCCTTCAGAAGCACATAGTAGAATACAAGCCGATGGCTTGTTACAGCAAAGTGTCCACTAGTCAATAACTAGATGTATGTATATATCAACACAATCCAAGCTCATCATAGTTGAACGCTCAACAGGTGGTTATTGTAACAAAATATCATATATATATATATAATGCTTGAGCCAAATGGGGCTGAACAATATGCACATTCGATATTGTCTATAATGAGTATAAGTTTTTGGGAAAACCACACTCCAAGAATTAGCTACTGGAGTTGGGAAATCCAATACCTTATAAAACCCCTCTTTTAAAGAAATCTCCTCAACGTGGAATTCATTACAAGTGGGAAACCCAAAGCTTTATAAGACTTCTCTTTCAAAAAAAACCTCCCCCATGTGGGATTCACTACACTCTCTATGTAACAATGCATAATCTCAAGATTCCAATTTAAGAGAGTAAGAGATCTTAAACTACTCTCACTCAACGGGTTAACCGAGCCACCATCTAGCAGTAACAGTGGGTGGAGGGCCTCCAGAGAGTCTGTGTAAAGTTTAATCTTGTTTGTCTTCAATGGTTGACAAACTTGTAGTTCTGTGATGATAACATGGATTCACGGCAGCAGCAGTAAAGAAACTGTACCCCAACTTCTGTTGAGATCATGCATCCATTTGTCTCTGTTATCTCTGATCGGACCACCACTATTTACTATATAGTGATCCATCCAACAAATCAGCAGAGAAAAATACATTATAATAAAGAGGGTTAGTCAAAAATGATCGTTCAAGAAATAAGTGACTACTCTTCTTGAACCCTTTTATATATGTTTACTCTTTACATGTAGAAAATATTGATGCTCTAAAGCATTTTATAGACAAGGTACGGGCACTGGGAGTTCTAGTTACGTTGCAGGTCGGTGGTCTCTTATTTTATGGTCCTCCTTTTTAAGCAAATTTGGTGTATACGCATTACAAAAATAATCATGGAAGCCTCTTCTAGTTTCCGTAACGTGTGGAGCAAAATCTTTCTCGAATAATTGTAATATCCTCTACGTTTTCTTTCCTTCTTTCTTCTGCTTCATCTTAGTACATGTTGCCCTGTAAAAGAATATGCTCCTTTATATTTTCCTACAGAATATTATGATAAAAATTGAAGTGGCTCGAATTGATCTTTAGTCTTTCGTTGCCATATTTTTCTCATCTTGCTTCGGAAATTAATAATCTAGTTTTATTTTTTTTTATTTTAAATAAGTGGGGTTCTTAGTATTTATATAGATGAAGAAGGGTTGACGAAATAATAAAATGTTAGGAATTAAATCGTTTAAACGTAAAATTAAAGCATGCATATTTCAATACGTGAAAGCACACATGTTGTTTTGATCCAAAAAAAAAAAAGCACACATGGTGTTAGAATCCAACCAATCATAAAAGTCACATAACACTGAAAAGAAAAAAAAACATATTAAACTTTTTTTTAGGCAAAATAAAGAATAAAAGGAAAGAGTAAGGGTGTTGTTGCCTCTGTGGCAAAAACAAAAAAAAAAGTTCTGATAGGCCCATTTAAATGCCCATTTTAGTTGGGCTAGTCCAATCCTTCCAACCTAATGTAGGAGCTTTCGTCCAACCTAACCCTTCTCTTCAGGCCCGAAAAACAGAAAACCCTTCTCAGACGTGCCACTTGGCACATATAAAAATGATAAACGTGTCATCAGCATGTACGTCTTCTCTCAGCGAGTGATAATCTTGCCAATACCAGTTTAAGCATTGACTTGTAATTTTGTCCCCAAATTAAGCACTGGCATGTAACTTTAAGGTTGAAGTTTTAAATTATGATAATAAAAAAATAAGAAAAATTGTTCTCATTACAAAATTTATTGCCTAATAGTATATAAGGGCGTAGATATTTAGGTAAGTGCAACTCTTCTTTAATCATAAACAATATATTATTAATTATATGTAAATGTCTTCCGTTCTACCTATATTTAAATATATGTTACACACGTTTGAACAAAAATATTGCATTGCAACCTCTGAAAAGGGTTATACTAAGTCCTTAAACAAATCTCAAATATTTGTTGGTCATGAATTTTGTAATGGGGATTTTTTCTTAAAAAATATATAATAAAATTATCGAATACCACCTAATACAATCTATAACCAAAATTAATGACAAGGATCTTATCAGGATTCTTAACTTTTGTCCCATAAAAAAACCCTAATTTTTAGGACTTTTGTGCGTTGGAATATATAGTTGGATTTGACATCATGAAAACACTGATCTTCGAAATATTTTTTATTCAATCATTAAGATTTTATGAGTCATACATTATTTCTCTTTTTAAAATAAACTGTCAAAATATAAACCCCATTATCAGTTGCTGACTATCATTTGCTAAGATGATCATCCTATGTTTTCAAGGTACCCATGATAGGATGCCTAGTTGATTGCCAAAAAATATTATATATATATATATATATAATTTAACATGTACGTTCATGTGCTGGAAAAAATGTTGATATGCCTATTATAATAACCATATAAGTATTAATTATACAAAATTTAAAATCAAATAAATTCTTCTAAGAATGAGTATATCAATTAAATAATTTAAAATTTCAACCAATTAATCATTAAAACATATTTGATGGAGCAGGGATAAGATATAATTATCATTTATTGACACGATTCATATACATATTGGAGAAAGGAGGACAATGTCAAACAAGATAAATCAAACTCTTACAAGAACAATATATTTGGCCTTGATACGGTTGAAAGCTATATATTATTATATATTATCTTTAACAGTTCCACTTGATAATCGATATTTTTTGTTTTGAGAGATATAATTCGGAACCCAGTGTTTAACTCATGCAAGTCATCTAGCTAAATAGCCTCGTGCGATATATATATATATATATATATATAAAAGAAAAGGGGTCAAATGTGCGTTCATTGGGTTTTCTTTATTTATTATGTTTGAGACTTTAGAGCCCAATAATTTCATTGTTACTGTTTGTTTTGCCCTTCTGCAAAGATTTTGTTGTCTTTGGTGGAATCCCCTTTTGTAAATTAATTCCACGATTTCTTTTTGAATTATTGTAGTGAAAGGTAAAAAATCTAATGCCTCCTATTCTTAATAAAACAGTCAATTGATTTTTGTTTAGAAATTAAAGAAGTTAAAAAATATTTATTTATATGTATTATTGGATTATATATCAGTTTATAAGCTAAACAAATTAAACTTAAAGAAAAATAGTAAATATAAAGTAATGCATTTTAGCTTCATTAACCTCCTCACAAAAGTTAACTGGCTCTTATATTAAAGGGAATAAGTAATATCTTTGAAAATTCATGCTAAATCCTTTCACTTAGTTTGATTTTCAGTGAAAGGAAATGACACGTGGCGTGGTGAGTAATAGGATTAAAGTCATAGTTGAGATTGGATGCTTTCCTTAATGGCTAAAGTCTCAGGTGAGTGTCTTGTAAGAAAGATGGTATAATTACTGCCTTGGATCCTTGGTAATAATTATTTAATTAATTTAGGCAGATTAAAAAGGTTTGATGATAGGATAATTAATTAGTTGTACCAAATGTGATTTTATCGCATTAAAATATTTATGTGTATTTTTAAATGGCATTGTTAAAATATTGAAAAGAAAAAAACTTTTATGATGAAAAAATAGCGAGATCGACATTTTGCTGGGCTATTTTATAGATGAAAAGAAATCCAATTAATCACCTTGAATAAAGACATGCTCAAAAATTATCACAAAAAAAAAAAGACATGCTCAAAAATATTTTTCAGAAGGGATTTAAAAATCATCTTTAAAGAAAACAGTACAATCTCACCGTGGTATTAATGGGCAAAAATGTCTCTTTTTATAAAATACTGGTGCATTTGCTAATTACTGTTGTAATTAATTATTTTTGAGGGAGTCTACTCAGCAAGAATAGAAGATTGAGAAAGGAAAAAAAATTAAATGATGAATAATAGAAACAAAATCACTTGATATCTTACATTTAGAGTAAAAATCAACCTCCGGATGTTATGATTACTAAGGTTATAGAAATGAAATGAGTGTATGTGGTTATTAACACCGCTGACAAATGATGTCCTTATATAACGTTATATATGAGAAATGGACACGAAAACTATACGTAGATATGAGATGTGAATAAAAAATGATTATTTAAGTGGGAATAGGATTCTCACATCTGTTTTCAAACAGACATCACATCTAAACACTTTTAACATTTCTCATATAGACGGTTTCTTACAAAATGATAAATGAGGAAAGGGGGTGAAATGTGTAAGTTGTAGCGTTGGAATTAGGAATAGATGCTGGAGTGTGAATGATTGCGCGGGGCATACACTGTGGAAAAATGCAAAGACAGGTAACATCGAAGTGGGTGGTTTC